>WOXC01007196.1:0-280293 GCA_011680675.1 Gymnobelideus leadbeateri | reverse complement strand
GGCATCCTTGGGGGGAGGAGGTTGGAAGTACCCACTATAGAAGAGGGACAGGATCATGTAGGGAATGGACCAGGTGGGGGGTGGGATGAGTGGGAGGGAATTATAAGCAGCCTTGTACAATATATCTACTATCATAATATTTTGCATAGCTAGGCACATACAATATATACTGAATTATTTATCTTCCCAGAGGAAATGGGTGACAAGAGAGGAAGGGAATGGACATGAAATTCGAGGTCTTATTATTAAATGTTTCAAATATACATAAATACTATTATTAATACTATTTTGCATGTAATTGGAAGATAAGATGTGTAGGCATTGGGGCACAGAGACTCACCTTGCTCTAATGGAAAAGTTGAAGGGGGTATGGGAGAAGATATGAGAGCAGATTGGAAGAAGAGGTATCTTGTGGGCTGCTATTCTGGGATGGTGGGTAGGGGAAAAACAGGGGAAAAAATTATAACTCAAAATCTGGTGGAAATGAATGATGTAAAACAGAAGTTAATAAAGCATTTGTTTAAAAAAATAAAAAAAAATTCTTTATGCCTCAAAAGCTATTATTTTTATTTTTCCTCCGTTTATTTTTAATTTATGTAATATTTTTTCTATAACAGTATAGTTTTTTTTCTAATTGCTTTATTAATTTCTGGTTTACATCATTCATTTCCATCTGATTTTGAATTACATTTTCCCCCCATTTTTCCCCTACCCACCACTCCAAAATAAAGCTCTCTCCCATCTCTTCTCCCATAACCCCTTTAACTTTTCCAGTAGGGAGAGGTGAATTCCTGGGCCCCATTTCCTGCACATCTTCTCTCCCAATTATATGCAAAATAGTATTAATTATAGTATATTTATTTTTTAATTGATTTTTAAAAGGAAGATAAGCAACTCAGTATATGTTGTACATGTGTAGCTATGCAAAATATTACTATAGTAGATATATTGTAAAAGACTGACTATATTTATCTCCCTCCCATCCCACCTTCCACCTGGTCCACTCCCCACCTTGATCCTGTACCTTTTCAAAAGTGGCTGCTTCCAACTTCCCTCCCCCACAGCCCACCCTCAGCTCCACCACTTTCCCCCATTCCCCACCCCACCACTCTCCTGTAGGGTGGGACACCTTATTTAGTATGCATGTCATTCTCTCCCTGGTCCGAATTTAATGAGAATAAGGTTTTGCCTTTTTGTCTTCCTGTTCCTCCCCTCCCCTGCAACCACCTTCCCCTGCCTCCTCTATACTAGACATTGTACCCCATTGTGTCTCTCCATTCCCCCTCACCACATGACTTTCTCAACTCTTAACCTCACCTTTTAAGCATCATCCCTTCCTATCAAATTCAACCTGTTCCTACTATCTATGTATACCTGAAAACATATGTACACACATTCACATATGTATTCATATGCCCATATACCCTTCTTCAACTATTTTCTTTTTTTTTTTTGTTATATCAGAATTTTTTTTTACAAGGATCATATGTATTTATTCATATCAATATTTTTTTTAGTATTTATATATATATATATATATATATATGTATTTGAAACATTTAATGTTACGACCTTGAATTTCAGATCCATTTCCTTCCTCCCTTGTCACCCATTCCTTCTTGGGATATAAGTAATTCAGTATATGTTGTACGTGTCTAGCTATGCAAAACATTATCATAGTAGATATATTGTACAAGGCTGCTTATAATTCCCTCCCACTCATCCCACCCCTCACCTGGTCCATTCCCTACATGATCCTGTCCCTCTTCTATAGTGGGTACTTCCAACCTCCCCTCACCCCAAGGATGCCCTCCCATACATCATCTCTCCTCTCATCCCCCTTCCCCTATCCTGCTGCAGGTTGAGATATCCCATTTAGTATGTATGTCATTTTCTCCCTGAACCAAATTCAATGTGAATCTGGTTTTGCCTTTTTAGCCTTCCTTATTCTCCCCCTCCTTTGCACCCACTTCCCCTACATGAGATAGTTTACCCTACCATGTCTCTCCCCATCTCCTCTTGCCACTTTCCTCTCTCACCTCGTAATTTCATCCCTTGAGTACTCTCCCTTCCCAAGAAAATCAACCTATGCCCTCTATCCATATATAACTGTAACCATATACACACACATTCACATATGTATTCGTATGACCACACCCCCTTCTTCCATTATTTTCATAGTGGGAAAGATATCATCAGTCACAGATATTGCTTTTCCATATAGGAATGTAAATAGTTCAACTTTGATAAGTTCCTTTTGATTTCTTTTCCCTGATTACCTTCTCAGGCATCTCTTACTTCTTGCGTCTGGATGTCAAATTTTCTATTCAACTCTGGTTTTTTCCTCAAGAATTCTTGAAAGTCCTCCATTCCACTGAATGACCATATTTTCCCCTGAAAAAAATACTCAGTTTTGCTGGGTAGGTGACCCTTGGGTTCATTACCAGTTCTTTTGCCCTCTGGAATATCATATTCCATGCCCTTCGATCCCTCAGTGTAGAAGCTGCCAGGTCCTGGGCTATTCTGATTGTGTTTCCACAATATTGAAATTGTTTCTTCCTGGCTGCTTGTAGTATTTTCTCCTTGATCTGGGGATTCTGGAACCTGGCTATAATATTCCTGGGAGTTTTCTTTTTGGGATCTTTTTCAGGAGGTGATCTGTGGATTCTTTCAACCTCTATTTTGCCCTCTGGATCTAAAACATCAGGGCAATTTTCCTTGAGAATTTCTTGAAGGGTGATTTCTAGGTTCTTTCTTTGATCATGGCTTTCAGGTAGTCCAATAATTTTTAAATTGTCTCTCCTGGATCTATTTTCCAGGTCAGTGGTTTTTCCCATGAGGTATTTCACATTGCCTTCTAATCTTTCGTTTGTTTGGATCTGCTTAACAGCATCTTGATTTCTCATGAAGTCACTAGCTTCCATTTGCTCCAGTCTAACTCTGAAGGAATGAATCTCCTGAGTTAACTTTTGAGATTCTTTTTCCATCTGGCAAATTCGACTTTTTAAGGCATTCTTCTCCTCAATGCCCTTTTGGGCCTCCTTTGCCATTTGAGCTAGTCTATTTTTTAAGGTGTTGTTTTCCTCAGTCAGGCTGTTGACCCTCATTTCATACTTTTCCTGCATCCTTCTCATTTCTCTTTCTAATTTTTCCTCCACTTCTCTTATTTGATTTTTAAAGTCCTCCTTAAGGTCCTCTATGGCCTGCAACCCACTCATGTTTTCCCCTGGGGCTTTTGGAGCAGGACTTCTGACCTCACAGTCCTTTTCCTGCTCTATGCCCCCAAAATAGGAGTCTAGGGTTGCATTTTTCTGTTTCCTTTGCCTTGGCATGTTGCCACTTAATTGCTTGACTTTTGGGCTTGTTGCCACACTATGGCTTTAAGGTCAGATAGAGGAATTTTCGTCCCGAACGTGTGGGGGGCAACTTCCGTTTCTGGCAAGCTATAAACCCA
The DNA here is from genome assembly GCA_011680675.1 of Gymnobelideus leadbeateri. NCBI lineage: Eukaryota > Metazoa > Chordata > Mammalia > Diprotodontia > Petauridae > Gymnobelideus > Gymnobelideus leadbeateri. Next base: position 276,839 of record WOXC01007196.1, on the reverse strand, counting down.
CCCACAACTTCCACCCTAGATCACAATCCAGATCCAGGAGGTTAAAGCAAGAGCGATTACCCCCCAAGACTGATCGCTGGATCTCCCCACGATTTGTAGGCTGGGAGCCGGAAATGCCTCTGAAAACTACACAGTGGAGTGTCTCCTCAGCAGCTTCTAGCCCCCAGGGGAGGGAGCTGACGCATTCCCCAAATACAGGTCCCAAAGTCCATAGGACACTAACCTCTTACTTTGTCCTAGGCAAGTCTATGTTGATAATTCTGGCGTCTCCACAGTTCCTGGTGTTCTGGGGTTCCTCCAGCCGGCTGCTGGCCCTGCCGCCCTGGGGCTAAAACCTCGGCTCAAGTGGACCTGGGCTCGGCTCGGCTTCTGTGCTCTGCGAGCTGCCGGCTCCCAGACCACTGCGCTGGTCCTTCCTGCAGGGAGCTGGGCTGTCCTCAGCGGGAGGCTAGCTTCTCTGTGTCGTTCTGTGGGTGCTGGGGCTCCAGAAGGTTTTCAGAGTCCTTTTTTACATAGGTTGTGGAGAATCTGGGGGCAGAGAGGCTTGGAGGAGCTGTTTCTACTCCGCCATCTTGGCTCCGCCCCCTTCAACTATTGTCATACTGAGAAAATTTCATCAGTTACAGTTATTCCTTTTCCCTGTAGGAATGTAAATAGTTCAACTTTGATAAGTTCATAGTTATTTCTTTTCCCTGTTTACCTTCTCAAGCATCTCTTTCTTCTCGTATCTGAATGTCAAATTTTGTATTCAACTCAGGTTTTTCCCTCAAGAATGCTTAAAAGTCCTCTATTCAACTGAATGACCATATTTTCCCCTGAAACATGACACTCAGATTTGCTGGGTAGATGATTCTTGGTTTTAATCGCTGGTCCATTGACCTGCAGAATATTATATTCCATGCCCTTAATTCCCTCAATATAGAAGCTGTCAGATCCTGCCTATCCTGACTGTGTTTCCACAATATTGAAATTGTTTCTTCCTTGCTGCTTGTAATAATCTCTCCTTGATCTGGGAATTCTGGAACCTGGCTACAATATTCCTAGGAGCTGTTTTTTGGGATATTTTTCAGGAGGTGATCTGTGGATTCTTTCAACCTCTATTTTGCCCTCTGGTTCTAAAACATCAGGGCTATTTTCCTTGAGAATTTATTGAAGGATGTTTTCTAGATTCTTTCTTTGGTCTTAGTTTTCAGGTACTCCAATAATTTTTAGATTGTCTCTCCTGGATCTACTTTCCAGGCCCGTGGTTTTTCCTATGAGATATTTCACATTGCCTTCTATTCTTTCATTTGTTTGGATCTGCTTAATAGCATCTTGATTTCTCGTAAAGTCACTACTTTCCATTTGCTCCAGTCTAATTCTGAAGGAATGATTCTCCTCAGTGAGCTTTTGAGATTCTTTTTCCATCTGGCAAATTCAGCTTTTTAAGGCATTCTTCTCCTCATTGCCTTTTTTAGCCTCTTTTGCCATTTGAGTTGGGCTATTTTTTTATTTGTTTATTTTTAGTTTACAAGATTCAATTCCATAGCTCCTTGAGTTTCAAATTTCCCTTCCCTCCCTTTGCCCACCCCTCACAATGGCTTATAGTTGAGTATAGGATCTGAAAATACTTTCACATTAGACATTAGTCAAGTTACAAAGGTGAATTGTACTAGATAGGATGAAAAATGGCAAAGAAGAAATAAAACCAAACAATGAAAAGAAAAAGATCAATTAGTTTGCTTCCATTAGAATTCAAGCTCAGTTCTTTCTAGTTATTTCTCTGGATGTGGGCAACTCTCTCCCTCATGAGTCTTTCCAGATTGACTTATATCATGGCATTGCTGAGAATTGTGCAGTCTCTCATGAATGATATAAACCAGAATTTAATAAAGCATTTGTTTAAAAAAACTGCTTGGTACTGGCAGAGGAGGAGAGTAGTGGATCAGTGGAATAGACTGGAAACATGAGCCCCAGCAGTTAATGAATAAAATAATCTATTGTTTGATAAACCCAAAGACCACAGATTTTGGGATAAGAAGGCAGTATTTGACAAAAACTTCTTGGAAAACTGGAATATAGTATAACAGAAACTGGGCATAGACTATTATCTAACACCATATACCAAAATCAAGTCTAAATGGGTGCATGATCTAGGTATAAAGGATGATTCTGTAAGCAGTCTGGGAAAGCAAGGAGTAGTTTATCTGTCAAATTTGTGGAGAGGGAAAGACTTTAGGACCAAACCAGAATTAGAAAGCATTATAAAATGCAAAATGGATAATTTTGATTACATTAAATTGAAAAGTTTATGTGTAAGCAAAGCCAATGTAACCAAGATCAAGAGGGAAGTGGGAAATTGGGAAAGAATTTTTATAACCTATGTCTCTGATAAAGGACTCATTTCTAAAATATACAGACAAGTGAGTCAAATCTTTAAGAATACAAGTCATTCCCCAATTGATAAATGGTCAAAGGATATGAACAGGCAGTTTTCAGAGAAAGAAATTCAAGATATCTATAAGCATATGAAGAAATGCTCTAAATCACTTTTGATTAGAGAAATGCAAATCAAAACAACTCTTAGGTACCACATCTCACCAGTCAGATTGGCTAAGATGACAAAACAGGAAAATGACAAATGCTGGAAAGGATGTGGGCAAATTGGAACACTAATGCATTGCTGGTGGAGTTGTGAACTTATCCAGCCATTCTGGAGAGCAATCTGGAACTATGCCCAAGGGACTATAAATAATTTCATACCTTTTGACCCAGCAATACCTAGGGTTATATCCCAAAGAGATCATAGAAATGGGAGGAAGACTCATATGTATAAAAATATTTATAGCAGCTCTTTTTATGGTTGCAAAGAATTGGAAATTAAAGGAGTGCCCATCAATTGGGTAATGGCTAAGCAAGTTGTCTCATGTAATGGGATACTATTGTGTTAGTCTATTTTTTAAGGTGTTATTTTCCTCAGTCAGGCTATTGACTCTCATTTCATACTTTTCTTGCATCTTTCTCATTTCTCTTCCCAATTTTCCCCCCACTTCTTTTATCTGCTTCTTAAGGTCCTCTATGGCCTGTAGCCAGCTCGCATTTTCATTTGGGCCTTTTGGTGCAGGAGTTCTCACCTCACGATCCTCTTCCTGTTCCATGCTTTGATCCTCTTTGTGCCCAAAATAGGAGTCTAGTGTTGCATTTTTCTGTTTATTTTTTTTCCTTTGCCTAGGCATGTTGCCACTCAATTACTTGACTTTTGGGCTTGTTGCCACAGTAGTACTTTGCAACCAGCCAGGGGAACTTCCGTCCCAAATGTTCAGGTTTTCTCAACTTCTGGAGGTATTAGTTGAATTGAAATTAGTTGAAATTAGTTGGGTATTAGTTGGGTGGCCTCTCTGAAGCCTCTACCCACTCTGGCAAGCTGGTCACACACCCCAAGACCCCCACCTCAGACTGAAATCCAGATCCAAGAAGGGTAAAGCAAGGGCACTTACCCCCAGAGTGATTGTCAGATCCCCCTACAGTTCGCTGGCCAAGAGCTGAATCTGCAATGCAGCAACATGGCGCAAGTTGTGCTGGCTCCTAGGTGGCTTCTTGCCCCCAGGGGAAGAAGCTGATGTGCTCTCCCAACCAGTCCCAAAGTCTATAGGTCACTGACCTCTCACTTTGTCATAGGCATCTATGTGTTGATAATTCTGGAAACTCCACAGATGCTGGTGTTCTGGGGTCCCTCTAGATGGCTGCAGGTCTGGCTGCCCTCAGGCTAAAACCACAACTCATGTGGGCTGGGCTTAGCTCCCAAAGTCTCTGTGCTGGCCGTTCCACACTGGTCTGCAGGACTCTCCTCAGCAGGAGGTTAGCTTCTCTGTGTCATTTTGTGGGTTCTGGAGCTCCAGATATCACTCATAGTACCCCTTTTACATAAATTTGAAGTAGTGTGGGCTGTAGCTCCACGGAAGTGCTGTTTCTACTCAGCCATCTTGACTCTGCCCCCAACAGTATAATTTTTAAAAAAGATAATGCACATGAAACTGCAAATTTATTGTGTACAAGTTGCTATTCCTTTCAAATATATAATAATATTACCATGTAAATTTATTTTTCTCATTCAAAAAGTATAGCAAATACTATTATTGACTGAAACTGAGATTTCTTGTATTTGAAGTCCTTTGAATTTGGTGGCAGATCCATCTATAAAACTAATGACCCTTTTACATGTTCCATAGTCAATTCATCATCCTAAAAACACCCACATTTCAACCAGAATACTGCAGTTGTATAATGAACATAATATTCCTCCCACCTTAGTGTATGAGTGGTAGCCATTGCCAGTTGTCTTGACTTATGTCTTGTCATTTAATTCCAATGACTTTGGAGGAGAGATTGAGGCCCACTTAAACCTAATTCACTCAATTCAAAATATCAATATCATGTCTACAAGAAGGAACGAGAAACAACAACAATAGATCATTAAAGATGATTAAAATCACCATAATCTTACTTTAGAATTGTTAAAATTACATTTGTAAAAATTTGAGTCCTACCTCTGAAACATAACTGATTCTATTACTTGGGGACAAATCATCTAACCTCAACAGACTAAGCAAGTTAAGATTCTTAACAGCTTTTAGTTTACATTGCTAGAGAGTATTTCACGGGAACTCCTCATACCAGGAAAGATAATGTATACGTGAGTTTGTGTTTGTACATATATATGTGTATATATATATATATATATATATATATATATATACACATATACATATATGTATGTATATATATATTCATATATATGTCATTGACATGCTACCCAGTGTGGTATAATATCTCCTTTTCTTTTATAGATTGGCTCATTCACATCAAATTTAATTCAAAATGACAGGTCTAGAGGTTTCTACAATTTTACAATTTACAATAGAAGGGGAAAGTGACAACTGTCAGGGGGTATGTGTTGAAAAAAATTGTAGTTAATTTGGGTATTTATAATCATCCAAATGACTTCCTCACTAAAAGTTGTTCTAAAACAATATTGTTGTTACCATATATAACATTCCCTTGGTTCTGATCATTTTACTCTTCATTTTTCAACATCTGAGGCCCCCACAAAGAAAGCCAGAGACCAGGTCACTGACCCAGAGAAGAAGAAGTTTGAGAGAGGGCCCCTGTATGTCAGGAGCACAGATCTACTTTAAGTCATGAAATAGGCTGAAAATGAGTAAAAGAAAAGACCCATGACCATAGAAAAGTATTATGATGACAGAGAGGATCAAAACACAAACTCAGAAGAGAACAATGTCAAGATATCTGCATGGAAAACTACAAAGGGCAATATAAATTAGTCTCAAGCACAAAATGCCTTCTTAGAAGAGTTCAAAAAGAATGTTAAAAATCAAATAAAAGAGGTGGAAGAAATATTGGGAAAAGAAATGAAGATTATGCAAGAGAGAGACAAAAACTTAGAAAAGGAATGACAAAAATTTACCGAAGAAAAAAATTCCGTAAAAGATACAATTGACCATATAGGAAAAAATTCACTGAAGAAAACAACTTAAAAATAGAGTTGGTCAAATGGAAAAGGAGATATAAAGGTAACTAAAGAGAATAATTCCTTAAAAATTAGGATTGAAACACACACACACACACACACACACACACACACAAAACCTATCAGTGTGACCTTGGGCAAGTTACTTAACCCCAATTGCCCTCCAAAAAAAAAACTGTGTTTTGGGTCAGCTAGGTGGTGCAGTGAGGAAGAGTGCCAGCCCCAACATCTGGATGACCTGGGATTGGTACCGGCCTCAGAAAATGAGCACCCACACATAATGACTGGGTGTCTAACTTTGAGCAAGTTACTTAACCCCAATTGCTTTAAAAAATTAGGATTGAGCAAGTGGAACCAATAACTCAATAAGACATCAAGAATCAGTAAAACAAAACCAAAAGAATGAAAAAAATACAAGGAAATGTAAAACACGCCATTGGAAAAACAACTGACCCGGAAACTAATCCAGGAAAGAAAATTTAAGAATTATTGGACTACCTGAAATCCATGATCAAATAAAGAGCTTGGACAGTGTCTTTCAAGTAATTATTGAGGAAAACTACTTTGATATCCTAGAACAAGAGGGTAAAATAGTGATTGAAAGAATCCACTCATCATCTCCTAAAAGAGATCTAAAATTGAAAACTTCAAGGCACATTGTTGCCAAATTACAGAATGATCATTTCAAGGAGAAAATACCTTAAGTGGTCAGAAAGAATTCAAATGCAAGGAACCAAACTCAGGATTACACAGGACTTAACATCTTGTACATTAAAGGATCAGAGGGTTTGGAACATGATATTCCCAAAGGCAAAGGAGCTTGAATTATAACCAAGAATCAACTACCCAGCAAAAATAAGCAGAATATTTCAGGGGGAGAGAAGAACAGTCAAAGAAATAGGGGGCATTCAAACTATCCTAATAAAACAAAAAGACTAAAGCTGAACAGAAAATTTAATCTTGAATAACAGGATTCAAGAGCATCATAAAAATGTAAACAGGAAAGAAAAACATGGTATTCAATAAAGTTAAACTGTTTACATCCCTACATGGGAAAATTATACTTGTAATTCTTAAAATGGTATCTCTAACCAACTATGACAGATTGGACTCTTCTCAGCAATGCAGTGATATAAGTCAATCCCAAGAGGCTCATGATGGAGAGAGATGCCTACATCCAGAGAAAGAACTGAGTTTGAATCCTGATTGAAGCAAACTACTTGATCTTTTTCTTTTCCTTGTTTGGTTTTATTTCCTCTTTACCATTTTTTATTCCATCTAGTACAATCAGCCTTTGTAACCTGACTAATGTATAATGTGAAAATACTTGCAGATCCTATACTGGATTATATGCCATCATAAGGAGTGGGTGGAGGGAGAGAAGGAAAATTTGAAACTCAAGGAACTATGGAATTGAATCTTGTAAACTAAAATTAAACAAACAAATTAATAAAAAAAAAGAATGGTATCTCTATTATAGCAGTTAGGAAAAATATACATGGAAAGAGGGAATGGGTATATCTTGAGTTTGATGTGATGTTATTTAAAAAAATTAAGGGCTGTAAAAACAGAGTGTATTGAAAGAAGAGGAAAGAAGGAGACAAAATAGGCTAAATTGCATCACATGGAGAGTCACAAAAGACATATTAGAGTAGAGGGGAAAAAAGGAAGGGACAATCTTCATTTGAACCTTACTCTCATTGGATTTGGCTTAGAGATGGAATAACATACACACTCAGTTGGGTATAGAAATTTATCTTAGAATATAGAGAAGTAAGAAGGGAAAGGGGAATAAAAGGGGAAAGGGGGGTGTTGAGAGAAGGAGGGCAAATTGAGGGAGGCATTGGTTAGAAGGAAAACACTGTTAAAGAGGGAGAGGGTGAAAAGAGAGATAAAGGTATAAGTGGGGGAAATAAAATGAAGGAAAATATGCAATCATAACTGTGAGTGTGAATGTGAATGTGAATGTGAATGTGAATGTGAAAGTGAATGTGAATTTGAATGGATCAAAATCTTCCATAAATTAGAAGTGGATACCAGAATGGCTTAAATATCAGAATCTACAATATGTTGTTTAAAAAAATACATTTGAAGCAGAGAAATATGTACAGAATTAAGGTAAAACTCTGGAGCAGAATACACTATGCTTCAGAAGAAGTAAAAAAATATAGGTTATCAATCCTGATTTCAGATAAAACAAGAGCAAAAACAATTTACAGAAATCCTAATTAAAAGGGAAAAAGGAAGAAAACTACATCTTGATAAAAGGTACCAAAGACATTGAAGACATTTCAATATTAAACGTTTATGTAACAAGTGGTATATAATTCTTTCTATTTCTTAGCCAGTACCAAGTGATTTGATGATTGCTACTTTATAATGCAATTTGAGATCTGGTATCTCTAGGCCACCTATCCTAGCATTTCTTTTCATTAATTCCTTTGATATTCTGGACCTTTTTTTTCTTTCAGAAGAATTTTAATATTATTTTTTCTAGTTCTAAAATAATTTTGGTAGTTTAATTATTATGGCAATCAATAAGTAAATTAATTTAGGTAGAAATGTCATTTTTATTATATTAGCTTGGCCTACCCACAAACAAGTAATGGTTTTCCAGTTATTTAGATCTGACTTTGTGTGAAAAGTGCTTTGTGTTCATATGGTCGCTGAGTTTGTTGGAATTATTGGACTACCTGAAAGCCATGATCAAATAAAGAGCCTGGACAGTATCTTTCAAGTAATTATTGTGGAAAAATATTTTATTTAAAATTTTTACCTCTATATTCACCAGGGAAATCGGTCTATAATATTCTTTCTCTGTTTGGGCTCTTCCCAATTTAGGTATCAATACCATATTTGCGTCATGGAAAAGAATTATCAAATTTGGGGGCATACAATTCCACAAAATAATTCCTAATTATTGTTTTAGTTTTCTCTTCATTGCAAGTAAATGAACACTTTTCATTTTTGATACTAGTAATTTGGTTTTCTTTTCTCTTTTTATCAAATTGACCAAAGGTTTATAAACTTTATTTTTTTTTCATTAAATCAACTCTTAGTTTTATTTATTAGTTCAGTAGTTTTCTTAATTTTAAATTTATTAATCTCTCCCTTGGTTTTTCAGAATTTTAATCTAGTATTCAATTGCTATTTAATCTGGTATTCAATCTGGTATTCAATTTGTCCTTAACTAGATTTTTCTGTTGCATGCCCAATTCATTGATCTCCTCTTTCTTTATTTTATTCATGTAAGCATTCGGAGATAAAAAACTTCCCCTAAGAATCACTTTTGCTGCACACCAAAAGTTTTGGTATATTGTCTCATTATTGTTATTCTTTTGAATGAAGCTATTGATTGTTTCTATCCACACCCACTCATTCTTTAGGATTAGATTATTTAGTTTCCAATTAATTTTAATCTATCTTTCCATGACCCTTTATTGCATATAATTTTTATTGCATCATAATCTGAAAAGGATGCATTTTTGTGCACTTCTTTTGTGCACTGGAGAGTGAGGTTTTTATGCCCTAACACATAGTCAATTTTTTGTGTATGTGCAATGCACTTTTGAGAAAAATATATATTCCTTTTTATACCTGTTCAATTTTCTCCTGAAGTTTTCCATAGGTATCTTTCCTAAAATCCTATTCACCTCATTAGCTTCTTTCTTGTTTATTTTGAGGTTAGATTTATCACATTCAGAGAGATGCAGTGGAGGTCCCCCACTACTATAGTTTTGCTCTCTATGTCTTCCTGTAACTCCCTTAAATTTTCCTCTAAGTATTTGGAGGCTAGGGGGCAGAGTCAAGATGATGGGGTAGAAACAGCACTTCTGCAGAGCTCCAGTCCACACCACTTCAAAATTATGTAAAAGGTGGACTCTGAATGACATCTGGAGCTCCAGAATCCACAAAATGACACAGAGAAGCTAACCTCCTGCTGAGGACAGCCTGGCAGCCCAGCAGAGAGCAGCCAGGACAGCACTCTGGGAGCTGAGCCCAGGCCCGAGTGAGTCAGATGTTTTAGCCCCAGAGTGGCTGGACCAGCATAAGAAGCAAGAGATGCTTGAGAAAGCAAACAGGGAAAATAAATCATAAGGAACTTATCAAAGCTGAACTACTTACATTCCTACATGGAAAAATGATAACTGTAACTGATGAAACCTTTCTCAGTATGAAAATAGTTAAAGAAGGGTATATGATCATATAAATACATATGTGAATGTATGTATATAAGTTAAGAGGTATGCATAGATAGAGGGCACAGGTCGAATTTAATGGGAAGGGATGATACTTTAGGGGTGAAATTGAGAGATGAAAGAGGAACATAATGAGAGGAGATGGGGAGAGACAGAAGGGGGTAACCTATCTCATGTAGAAGAGACAAGGGAAAGTGGTTTGCAGGGGGATGGAAGAATAGGATGGCAAAAAGGCAAATACTTATTCTCATTGAATTTGGCTCAAGGAGAGAATGTCATACATACTAAATGGGATAGCTCACCCTACAGGTGAGTGTATGAGGGGGTCGGGATGGGGAGGAGATGATGGAAGGGAGGGCAGGCTGGGGGGAAGAGAAGTTGGAAGCACCCACTTTTGAAAAGGGACAGGATCAAAGTGGGGAATGGACCAGGTGGGAAGTGGGATAGGAGGGAGGGAAATATAGTCAGTCTTTTACAATATATTTACTATGGTAATGTTTTGCATAGCTACACATGTACAACATATACTAAATTGCTTATCTTCCCAATAAGGGTGGGTGATAAGGGAGGAAGGGGATGAATCTGGAATTCAAAGTTTTAAAATCAAATATTTTAAAATATATAAATACTATTATTAATACTATTTTACGTATAATTGGGAGATAAGATGTGCAGGCATTGGGGCAAGGGGATTCACCTTGCCTTACTGGAAAAGTCGAAGGGGGTATGGGATAAGAGATGAGACAGAGCAGATTGGAGGAGGGGGCATCCTGTGGGTTTGCTATTCTGGGGTCGTGGCTAGGGGAAAAATGGGGAAAAATTGTAACTCAAAATCTGACAGAAATGAATGATGCAAACCAGAAATTAATAAAGAATTTGGAAAAAAGAATCTGGATGCTATACCACTCGGTGTATATATATTTAGTAATTATATTACTTCATTGGGTATGGTCCCTTTTAGTTTCCTTCCTTGTCTCTTTTGATTAGATCTTTTTTTGCTTTTGCCTCGTCTGAGATTTGGGTTGCTACCCCTGCTTTCGTTTTTACTTCATTTGAAGCTTAATGTCTTCTACTCCAGTCTTTTACTGTGTTTATTCCCCTGTTTCAAATGTGTTTCTTGTAAACAACATATTTTAAGATTATGGTTCTTATCCATTCTGCTGTTTGCCTCTGTTTTATGGGAGAGTTCATCCCATTCACATTCACAGTTATGATTGCTATCTGTGTCTTTTTCTCCATACTATTACCCCACAGTACCCTTTCACTCCTTAAAAGGTTTTTTTTTTTTGTTTTGACCACTACTCTCTATCGGCCCCCTTCCCTTTTTCCTTACTACTTCTTCCCTTCTTTCTAACCCCCTGTCTTTTATTTCTCCTCCCCTCTAATACTGCCTATAGGGCATATTAGATTTCTATATCTAACAAAGTATGGTATGCCCTCCTTGAACCAAATCTGATGACAGTAAATCTCACACAATGCTCTTCTTCCTTCCTTCTTTCTCTTTATTGTGATAAGTTTTTGTATCTCTTCCCATTAATTTCCTATACTCAACTGATTATGCTATTCCCTCCTTGAACCAAAACCAATGAGAGTAAGATCATACAATGCTCATCTCCCTCCCTTCTTTCCCTTTACTAAAATATGTTTTTGTGCCTCTTCATGTGATGTAATTTACCCTTTTCTTCCTTCTCCTTTCTTCTTTTTCCATTGCAATCCCTTTGCATGCCTTAATTAGTTTTTTTTTTATCATTATGTTGGTTAATTTATACCCATACCCTCTATCTTTGTATATCCCTTTAAGTGTTGTAATGATTATACAGTTCTCAAGATTAACACTTATCTTCCCATATAGGGATGTAAACAGTTTGGTTTTGTTGAATATGTGTGTGTGTGTGTGTGTGTGTGTGTTTATTTTTCCTTGTTTACCTTTTTATTTCTCCCTAGAGTATTGTATTTGAAGATTGAATTTTCCATTGAGTTCTGACCTTTTCATCAGAAATATCTGGAAGTCCCATATTTCATTGAATGACAGTCTCCTCCCCTGAAAGATTATGCTCTCAATTTATCTGGGTATTTGATTCTTGGTTTTTATCTAAGCTCCTTTGCCCTATGATATATCATATTCCAATCCCTCCAATCTTTTAATGTAGAAGCTTCAAGGTCCTGTGTGATCCTGATTTTAGTTTTGTGATATTTGATTTTTTTAATTTCTGGCTACTTGTAGTATTTTCTCCTTGAACTGGTAATTCTGAAATTGAGCTAAAATAATACTTGGCATTTTTAATTTGGGATCTCTTTCAGGAGGTGATTGGTGGATTCTTCAATCACTGTTTTACCCTCTGGTTCTAGGACCTCAGGGCAGTTTCCCTAGCTAATTTCTTGAAAGATACTGTCTAGGTTCTTTGTTTGATCATGACTTTCAGGTAGTCCAGTATTTCTTAAATTCTCTTTCCTGTATCTATTTTCCAGGTCAGTTGCTTTTCCAATGAGATATATTACATTTTCTTTTCTTTTTTTATTCTTTATGTTTTGTTTGATTCTTGATGCCTCCTAAAGTTATTAGTTTCTACTTGTCCAATTCTAATTTTTAACTAATTGTTTTCTTCAGTTAGTTTTTATACCTCATTTTCCATTTGGCCAATTTTTACATTTTAAGATTTATTTTCTCCACTTAGATTTTGTATCTCCTTATCCATTTGGCCAATTGTACTTTTAAGGAGTTCTCTTTGGTGAACATTTTTTTTCCATTTTTCTAGTGAATTTTTAAAATGATTGGTCATTTTTTCTTCTACCTCTCTAATTTGGCTTTTAAAATCCTTTCTGAGGTCTTCCAAGAATGGTTTTTGAACTTGAGACCAATTCATATTCCCTTTTGAAGTTTCAGATGTGGATATAGTTTCAATGCTGTCCCCTCCTGAATGTGTATTTTGATCTTCCCTGTCTCCATAGTAGGATTCTATGGTCTTTGCTTTTCCAATTTGCTTTTTTTTTGCCTATTGTGATCACTGATTTCCTGGCTTTTCAAAGTGGATTTCTGTTTCTGGGGCATAGGTGTTCTGATCCACATTTCTTATGTTTGAAGATAGGGGCCCGGTTACTGGCTTTGTTTGCTGTAGATTCTAGTTCTGTCAGTTATAAGCTATATAATGCTGCAGCTCACCTGGTGCTGAGCTGGAGCTGACTGGTATGTGTTCAGGCTGAGTCCATGTCATTCTGCATTTCCCCAGGCTTATGCTGAAGCTCACAGAATGACTTGTGGAGGAAAGGTGGTTAGGCTGCTTCAGGTCTCCACTTGCCCAATCCTGGGATAAAGCTTAGGCAGGCTTAGCCTCTCATGGACATCCATCTGTGCTGGTGTCTGCCATTTCCCCTGGCTGTGTAAATGCATGCCTGTGGCCTGGGTTTTCATGCTTTCTGATTCCACCCCCTTGGGCCTCAGGATCTCTCATTGGTCCACTGAGGTGAGGCTTGATGGAACACCACCAATCCTGCACTCGTCCTCTTCAAGTCACAGCAAGGGGAACTCTTCCCATCAATCTCCCTAGCCTCCTGAGTTAAAAGATCTCCTTTCTGCTGGTTCCATTATTCCAGGATTTTTCCTGGAGCAATATTTTCTGGGTTTTTCAGGGTCAACATGGAGGGTTTTGAGAAGGATGAAAGCACTTAACATTTACTCTACCATCTTGGTTTCAGGTACAAACATCCCATCTATGAGCTGATAACCAAACGAGTAACTGTTGCCACTGCTGCAGACCCTATGCTTGTCTCTCACCCAACTCTGACAGACCCCTGTCCTGTGCTGACATGTTTTGGAATCACAACTGCTGCAGATGATTCAGTTAACCAGGGTCTGCTCCCCATCCACTATCCTCAGTTCTGTGTTGGTGCAACCCTAGCCCTCTGTGCTATGTGCTTCCCCCACACAACACAACAAATCCTTCTGTCAACTTTCCACATTATGCTGGGCTAGAAATCTACCACATTCTCTTTCCTAGTGGATTTTGTCACTCTAAACTTTGTTCGGATTCACTTTTTAGAGGAATCTGAAGGAATTTTTTGAAATCCTTAAGTGAGTCCCTGCTTTCATTCTGCCATCCTGGGTCCATCCCCATGTCCTACGTTTTATAGCCCCAGTTGCACTTTTCTTGGCAAAGATAGTGGGATAATTTTCCATTCCCTTCCTCAACTCATTTTATCAATGAGGAACTGAAACAAAAAGGGTTATGTGATTTGCACAGGATAATACAACTAGTATCTAAGGCTAGACTTGGACTCAGATCTTCCTGACTCCAGGTCTAAGGTTCTATCCATGGTGCAACCTAGCTTTCCAAATCTACTCTGAGGCAGCATTTTCTTTTTTCCCACCATCTTTCATCCCCCTGCTTTCAAGTTCTGCCTCATTTTGTTTGTTACCCCTTTCCAGAGTTTTAGAGTATAGCTTAAATTATGAGTCCTTTTTATTAAGTTTTAATTTTTCCCTTATTTTCTCCCTTTCTGTAAAAGAGTCAAATAAAATGTCCATTTCTCTCCTCCTCTTAGCAGGTTTTCATTCATTAGTTTATTTTGTAAATATTTTATTTTAGACTCAAACACCAGAACACCAATACAGAGAGAAAAGAAAAAATAATATACCAAAAACTTAAACATTGGAACTTAAATACATAATAAGAAAATGGAAAAAGGATGTCATGTGCATAGCAGAACATAAGAGAGGATTCAAAGTATGTAATGATAAATTTTTATTTAAGGAAAGCATGTATAAGAAATACTACACATTTTGTTGAGAGCTGTTCATTTTTGAGTCCAAAGTAAAAAGCCCTCAGATGGAGTGAGAGGGTAATTATTTTAGCTCTGTTAACCCAGAAGCATTTCTTTATTGATATCTAAAATCTAAGAAGTTCTGAGAATAACTAATGAAAAAGATTACAATGTCCAAGATCAGGAATCCTGTATCAGTAAAAATACACAGAAACTATCTAAAAAGGCTAGGCTCAATCAAAATAGATGGACTTCAGTATATTGGGAACTAACATATTAAGGGACAATAGTGACTATTTTAGAAATTGATATAATAAAAGAATTGTAAAATTAGACTAAGGAAAAAGATGAAAATCTCCTTAAAAGAAAAATGCAGTAAGAGAAAGGAAAAAGAAAGTGTCAAGATAAATATACTTATGATCATAGTTTATATTAACAGTGACTGAAAATCTCTGTATAAAAATTAATAAAATCTTATAAAGAAAAATGGTCAATAGACTAGTAATGTGGAGAGAAAATGATGTTTTTTTTAAAGTAATGTAATGTAGAGCACTTTAAAAAGAATGTTTTATTTGTTTATTCCTCCTTCCAACAATATTTTCAATAAAAAAGATATATGAAGTTAATAAAGCAAATATGTGAAAGGCACATGCAGATTTTTAGATGAAAGAAATTATATAAACTCTTTTATGATAATCATCATTATTTGAACACATCTCCTAGATATTCATTTTCTGTTACCTTGCCTGACTATTCATTCAAATTATATGTCAAATTTGTAACTACCTCAATCTAAAAGAGTGGTTGTTAAGAGGGTCTGAACAAATGATTCCCTTCTATCTAATATCAGTAGGAGAGAAGGAAAAATAATTAAAGAAATCTAATGGTTTAGCAGATGGCTGCATCCTGGATTATCTTTATATTCTTAGTAAAGAATAGTAGCAGCAGCAGCAGCAGCAGCAGTAGCAGCAACAGCAGTAGTGGTGATGGTAGTGATAGAAACAATAATAATGACAACAACAATTATGGTAATAACAAATATCATGAGGAAGTCATAATGAACATGATACATGAAAAATATGTTAAATCTTAGTTCAGAAGACTTCTACCGCTTTACTAAGGAGTCCAAAATAATAGCTTAGGGTGATTTTCACTCAGTCAATATTTGGTCATATTATACCTATACCTATATAAACATAAAAATATATGATTTTCATTATACACTAGTATTATCTCTATGTTACTTCAATTTATTAGACATTCATTAAGTGCCTACTATGTGTAAAGTAATGTGGAAAAACTTCTAAATCTCCTTAAATGTGGCTAAAAGAAAAATACAAACAAAATAATCTCTGCTCTTGGTCAGGAGGTGGGCAGTATGCCTCCTCACTGATTCTCTGGAATTATGGTTGATCATTTCTTTGATAAGAATTCTTAAGAGATAGCTGTTTATTTTTACAATTTTGTTATTATTGTATAATGATACAATATTATGTCCACTGGGTCTTGACATATTTAGATCACAATTTTTCACAAACAACAGCACATAATGTTATTCAGATTCTGCTTCTCTTCCTCTTCATCAGTTCACACAAGTCATTGCAAATTTCCCTGAAACCATCCCCTTCATCAGACCAAAATTTTCCACATTCCTGATTTACTCGCCTTTGTGGATATGCAGATAATACCAATCCAGTGACAGAAAGTGAAGAAGAATGACCTTGATGAGGGTGAAAAAAAGGATAATATGGTAGCTGACTTGAAGCTTAACAAAAAATGACCACAACAACAAACAACTTAGATCTTGTCAACTGGTCCTATCACTTCCTGATAAATAGAGGGAGAAGAAATGGAAGTAGTACTCAAATATCATTACAGACAATGACTATGACCATGAAATTAAAAGATACTTATGTAATGGTAATTGGATTTGAAGATCTTCCATACCCCTTGTTTTGGCAAGTAAACAGGTACTTAGCACTTAGTTTCAATTTCATAATTGTGTCAAGAATTAAGACACAGAACTTGTGGATCCCATAGTGGGGTGGGTCAGGGAGGAGCTAATACCATATATAAGGAGAAGCCTATGATAGAGAGAAGAGATTTGTAGAACAGAACTTGTGATATCAGAACTTCTTCTGAGAGCCGGCCAGAACTTTTGCTGAGAACTAGTGCCAAGAACTGCTGGGAGCTGGAACTGCTGGGAGCAAGCAGCATAGAGGCTAAGAAGCTACCATGAGTGAGGAGAGGAGGATCCTTGCTTGAGGGGGTGAGTGAAGAGAGGATGATCTTTGCCTGCTTTGTCTTTCAAATGTGGGTATTTGCTGCATTAACAGAAATTAATTCAGACTCTTCAAGGCAAGGTCAAATACTGAAGTTGAAGCTTAGATAATTTGACTGCATAATGAGAAAACAGGATCCATTGGAAAAGACTTTGATGTTGGGAAGACTGAAAGCAACACAAAAAAGTGGATGTCAGCATGAGATGGATATAGTACAATGGAAACAATGAATATGGACTTGGACAGTCTTTGGAAGTTACTGTAGGACTAAAGGGCCTGGCATGCTATACTCCACAGGGTCATGAAGAGATAGACATGACTGAATGCCTGAACAGGGTGCTAGTTTGTGATTTTAAACATAAAATTGATGTGTGGGGGGTGGGATAAGATAGAGGGAAATACAGTCACTCTTCTACAATATATCCACTATGGAAATGTTTTGAGTAGCTATTCAATTCAATTGCTTATCTTCCCAGTAAAGGTGGGTGACAAGGGAGGAAGGGAAAGAATCTGGAATCCAAAGTTTCAAAATCAAATGTTTAAAAATGTTTATACATATTATTATTAATATTTTACATGTATCTGGGAAATGAGATATACAAGCACTGGGGCATAGAGATCCACCATGCACTACTGGAAAGTTGAAGGGGAAATGGCGTAAGATATAAGAGACAGCAGACTGGGGGAGGGGATATTCAGTGGGAACCCTGTTTTGGGGTGATGGGTAGGGAAAATTGGGGAGAAAATTTGTAACTCAAAAATCTTGCAGAAATGAATGATGTAAACTAAAAAAAATTTTAAAAGAGAGTGAAAAAATTGATGTGTTTAAAGGAGGTGGAACAATGGATAGAGCATTGAACTTGAAATTAGGAAGACAGGTTCAAATATAGCCAAATATGGTCTTTTAGCTGTGTGACTCTAAAAAACTTAACGAGTTTCTGCCTCAGTTTTCTTGACTGTAAAATTGTGTTAAGAATAACTCCTACCCCTCAGTATTGTTGTGAGGATTAAATGAATACATATTTATAAGAGATTTGCATTGAGCTAGGCGTATAGTAAGTACTTAACAAGTGACTGCTCCTTTTTCTTTATCTCTACCTCATTGGCACCCCAAACCTAGGTTGTAAAATTATTATCTTTAAGGGGCAGCTAGGTGGTGCAGTGAGTGGAGCGCTGGCCCTGGAGTCAGAAGGACTGTGTTCAGATCTGGCCTCAGACACTTAACACACACAAACAAAAACCTAGCTGTGTAACCTTGGGCAAGTTACTTAACACCAACTGCCCTCCAAAAAGCAAAAACAAAACAAAGCAAAACCAAAAACAATTATTATCTTTAGCACATTCATTCCTTCATTAATGCCTTATTCAAGGTATAGAGATGATTCTGGATTTTTAAATGCTTTGCTAGCAGAACTGAAACTCTGAGAGATCATATAGTTTGTATGTCTATCTTCCATAGAACAACTAGGCTTAGTTTGGAGAGACTGATTACCTGAGGCTTGTGGGTCATGACATTTTTGGGTCACAAAAACTCACAAAGTCACCTATAAAAATTTGGAAAGACCAGAATGGAGTATATGCATCAAGAAAATCTTGGATCTTTAAATACCCTAATAGCACTAGGAAACACAAAGCAGGACAGAAGCAATTGAGGAAAAAGGAGGAACAATGTTCAGCAAACAAAATCTGGATTTTTTTTTCTTCTGTAAACCCCAGCTGGAAATGTCTCTAAATAATCCAGCTAGTGAGCTATTTCTTTTATTATTCTTTAAGCTTTCCTTTCATTATTATCCCTTACTTACTAATCATTCTTCTCCTTCAGGAAGTTCCCAAACCCTGATAGGCTGGAAATAGATAATTTTTATGGGCTACTCCACAGAAAAAAACATATTCATTCATCCATTAAACCTTAAATAATGTGATTTAAAAAACAACTCATTATTGAGTCAATTCATCCCCTGTGAGCAATGTGCTTCTTGTGTTAAGCCGGTTTTACATTTCCAAAGATACATATAGAACAATGAAATCCCATGATTCCATTTCAACAAAACATCTTCCCCAACTCCTGAGCTCAGCTCTTCCCAGTAACCTAGCTACCAGTGTGTTGATGTAAGTGATTTAGACATTTTTGAAATGAGGAATATGTAAGATGGGAAATAAGCTTTTGGAGGGCTGAAATATGAATAAATGACCAACCAAGAAAAGAAATAAAGGAGACTAGGGAAAGTTTTGAATGATTGTACATGGGAAAATTTCATGGTATGAATCATGAAATGATTCATTAGCCAAATTCATGCATTTTTATAGAGTCGTATATGTTGTGATTCTATGTTTTGGATTAATTCAATTAGTGGAGTGTCACCTCAGGATACCTGATATGTGGAGTCTCTCTTTGGGGTTTTGGTTTCTTTTGCAATTTTGTTTCTGTTTCTGACTAGTCTATTGCTATAGGGAAATCCTTGGTGTGGAACCTTTCTGCCAATACAGGGAAGAAACTTCTGATTTTAGATGATGATCTTACGACCTTAAATGTCTGGCACATTGAGACATTAACTGACATGTACTAATCCCACAGTCAGTAAGTGCCAGAGCTGACATTTGAATCCAGGTCTTCCTGCTTCTGGGGACTTCTATCTATCCATCTTTCCAAGATGCCTTCCTACTTCCTCACACATTGTTGTCGTCATCAACATCATTATCATTGTCATCACTAGTATGAATATAAGAATTTGTTTTCAGTGCACTTTGCAGATATTTAATTTATTATCACAACAACCAGGAGAGGTAAGTACAATTATTTTTCTTTCCATTTTACAGATGAGAAGACTGAGAAAGATAAGAAGTTAAATGACTTGCCCCTGTCACAGGTCTAGTAAGTTTCTCAACACAATGTATATTAAGTCATGTATTCTTGATTCCATGTTCAGTGATCTATTCACTGGTCCATTTACTTTCCTTTAAAATACTTACAAAATGTTTTCTAGAATGAATTTAATGGATTGACAAATATGCTTAGAAAGAAAAATATATCATGCTTCGCTTGACAGGAGTTAGTAAAAACTGACAAAAGGAGAAGAGGGGATGGAGAAATAGTTCTGGGATTTGTCCAAACTCCTAAACATATTTGTTAGTTATTAAAAATTCAAAAAAATATCAAAGTGAGCAAAATTCTAATTGTACTTTTAGTTTAATTCAGATAGGCAAATTTTTATAAGACTATATGCCTTATTTGTCGATGTTTACATTCCTGAAGACAATAGCCCTTCTATTTGATCAGACATTATTCATTAAGTAAAGAGTGAAAGAAAACAATAGCATAAAATCAGACCATGAAGATGAGGGTAAAATTTGTTTTTTGTGGAAAACAGTTTTTAAGAGGAAGAAA
Organism: Gymnobelideus leadbeateri; assembly: GCA_011680675.1. NCBI lineage: Eukaryota > Metazoa > Chordata > Mammalia > Diprotodontia > Petauridae > Gymnobelideus > Gymnobelideus leadbeateri. The sequence continues at coordinate 256,688 of WOXC01007196.1, read as the reverse complement.
ATGAACATCAAGTAAAAATAACCCTAAAAATATCATTTTTGTAACTAATATCCCTTTGAGAAAGTGTTGTTCATGTTACTTTAATTTCATTTTAAAGATAGAAGGGACCTTCATAGCAATATTAAAAACCTATTTTAAAGGAAATAAAGATAAAAAAATTAATGCAATGTTTATTCCCAAGCTGAATGAATCTATTCTCTCTACTTAATGGAAACTGTTTCATCTATTTCTTGAATTTCACAATACAAATAAACAATAATAGATAATGTCCTATATGCCAGTCTAATCAACAACTCTCAGAAGGATTTCTTCGACAATTTAATAATGCTTGCATACAAAGTATTAGACACATAAGTAGCTTTTGTTTCTTTGTCAATAGATTCCTTCTCTCCCCCACACCCACACCCATCCCTTTATTCCCAAACTCAATGTGTATTTCCAGTAACATGGTATAAGAAAAAAAAATGTATATGTCTAATATATTTGTAGATGTCTAATGTATTTGTAGATCCTATACTGGACGATATGCTGTCATGGGGGGAGTGGAGAGGGGGGAGGGAAGTAAAGGAAATTTGAAAATCAAGGAACTATGGAATTGAATCTTGTTAACTGAAACTAAACTAATAAATTAATTTAAAAAAAGAATTGTATTTACACTTCAAATACATGTTCCATGCCCACTACTTACTAGTCATGTGACCTTAGACAAATCACACATAACCATTTATCCATCTACCTATACATAGAGAGAATTAAGATTTTTTTTCTTTTTTAACCCTTTACAATACCATCACTTCCCAATATTCCTCAGTCCTCCGTGTAAATTGAATACTTCCTTAAAGAAAAGAACTATAGTTAAGAAAAACAGATGCACTGATAATTTGTAACAACGTGTGCCTCAATGTGCACCCACAATTTACTACTTCTAGTTTTATTAGTCTTCATAGCTATAACAATGTTGATTGAGCTGACTTGAATTATTGTCTAGTTATTTCATTTCCTCTCTTGTATTCATCATGTACATAATGCTCTTGATTCTATTAGTGTTAAAAAAATCCTTACCTTCTCTAAATTGCTTATTTTTTTTATTATTTTTGTCACAAAATTGTAATTTGTTACTTTCCTATATCACAGTCTATTCATGCATTCTGCAAATGATCCTAAATTATTCACATTTTGCTGTTGTCATAACACAAAGTGCTACTATGGCTATTTTGGAATGCAAAGCATCTTTCCTTCTGTCTGGAATTTCATTGGGAATATTGGGCAGTTCTTGTTTAGCCTCTACCTGCCTGTGTCATCTCCCATAAAAATGGAAATAATAATTCCTGCCTTGAATTTGTTCCAAATGAAGAAAGTGTTATATGAAAGTACTTAAGGGAATATGGATGTAAACTGTGATAATTATTGCGGTTTTTAATGTTATTATTACTAAATTAAAAATTTCTAGAGAAAACATCTCTACTTGGTAACTGAAAAAAGTCAAGTTTGAGTGCTGGATTTTTTTGGGCTTGACCCTCAAAAAGCATTAGCTGACAGAAGTCACTGTTTAAGTAAGACCTGGATCAGGTCTTGTCTTCTCATGGAAACTACAAGCAAGGTAAGAAAAAAAGATCAGTAAAAGCAAAAAGAAGTTGAAAAAGTAGAAGTTAAAGTAATATTCCTTACAATTTGTCTTGATTTAGAAATCTTAATAGCCTTTCCTTGCCTTCAGTTTTCTCTGCTTCTCTGTCAGATAACTTTGACCTTTAGGGAGTAATTAATTCTCCACTCTTCCTTCAATTATGGTACTGTCCATCTTTTTTTTTTTTTTAAAGCAATTGGGATAAAGTAACTTGCTCAAGGTCACACAGCCAGTCTTTATTTATGTGTGGGTGCTCATTTTCTGAGGCTGGATTCGATCTCGGGTCATCCCAACTGCTAGGCCGGTGCTCTTACTCACTGCACCACCCAGCCGCCCCTGGTAGTGTCCATCTTATACCAGTTTTTAAAAGTTTTTTTTTTTTTTTGGTTGGGAAAAAAAAAGAAAAATTAGCTAATCGTCATTTTAAAATAAAATATTGTGTTTGATTTCTTTTGGTTTTAGATCACTCTCATTCCTGATTCCATTTCCCTTATAAATCTAGAAAGATATTATTTGAAGCAAAGATTTAAAAAAGGAGGGTGATCTAAAAACATCAATCAAGCTCAACATCATTAAAAATAATAATAATGTTGGTGTCATAGAAAAGCCTCAAGTTTTTTGATTGAATACTCAAATATTGTTCAGTAGTTTATTCCATTATCCCACTCTCTTCTTCACTGTTAACTCATCTCATCTTAGTGCCTTCATTTCTCTTTCAACACAACTTGTGAGTGGCTGGAAATAGCTGAGTTATTTACATATGCTTATTGTACAATATTTTTTAAATTGATTTTTATTTTATTTTTAAAATTTTTATTTGATAATCATGGACCAGAACTCAAATATAGGATAGAGAAAAAAAAACCATGTTTCATAAACTTAAATATTGGAACTTAAATACAAAAAAGAAAAAAGCATGTTATTTGCATAGCAGAACATAAGAGAGGATTCAAAATATGTAACAAATTTTCATTTCAAGAAAGCCTGTATAATAAATACTATATGTTTTACTGAGAGCTGTCAGTCTTTTCTTTGCTTCCTTGTAAGTTTTCTTTTGTTCTCTGCTGTGCATTTTTTAATTTTGTTTTTTTTCCTCTCCCCAGGCTACAATAAAGTTTAAATATATTTCTCTATAGTTATACATATATACACATATATACATACATAAACATATATTGTTCCACATATATTCTACTCCTGATGTTTGTTTTTGTTTGTGCATTATCTCTTGTTTCCTGCCCCCCTTGACTCATATACTTTATTTCTTAGCCCCTTATTACTTGCCTATGTCCCCTCCATGTACCCCTCCCCTATCCTCACATTCCTGTAAATCTAAACACCCTTGTATCCTCCCTTTTACCTGTCCCATCACCCTTCCCTCTAAAGATCCTGCCCTTGTTCTCTCTCCCATCCGTATGCCCCTACCCTTTTATGTCTTCTTAATTTAGAAGACTTTTATATGTATATATGTATGTATGTATGTATTATTCCCTCTTAAATCCATTCCCAAAGAAAGTAGATTACCAGAACTACCAATCCTCCTCCCCATCTAATTTCTCTGTATCAATTCTTCCTCTCTCATCTTATTTACATAAGGTAATTATACTTTTTAGCTTTTCCTAAATGGTTTTATTTTTAAATCTTTCTTATGAGCTACCCAATTATTAATAACAATCTCAGACAAACATTTTATATTTTACATATATAAAAAGTAAACAGTCTGTCCTTATCGATCCCTTATAATCAGTATTTGATGTGTGCCTTGTATTTCTCTTGGTTCTTCTATGTCAAATCTTCTATTAAGTTCAGGATTTTATTTTTAAATAAATTTTGAAAGTCTGAAAGTTTATCTAAAGTTCATTCATTTTTTTCCACTCAAGAGAATGCTTAGCTTTGGAAAGTATGATATTTTAGAGTGGAGCCCCAATTCTTTTGGTCTTTGATATGTTGTATTCCAAGACTTGTGGTCCTTTATGTCTATGCTGCTAGGTCTTGTGCAAATCTCTTTGTGGCACTACCATATTTAAATTATTTTAATCTTGATGTTTTTAATATTTTATCCTTGAACTGGGGGTTGTGGAAATTTACTGTGATATTTCTATGAGTTTTCCTCATAAGATCTCTTTTAAGTGGTGATTGATGGATTTCTTCAATTTCTACTTTCCCCTCTTGTTCTAATGCTTCAGGACAATTTTTTTTAAATTAGTGTTTTATTATTGTGTCAAGATTCATTTTTATCATAACTTTAAGTTAGTCTGATTATTTTTCTATTTTCTTCTCTTGATCTATTCTCCAAATCTGTTGTTTTCTTATGTTTCACTTTCTCTTCTATTTTTTCATTACTCTTATTTTGTTTAATTATTTCTTGATCTCTTATAATTTCAGTGGCTTCACTTTACCCAATTCTACCTTTCAAGATGTCATTGTCTTTATTTTTTTCTAAAGCAATTGGGGTTAAGTAACTTGCTCAAGGTTACACAGCCAGTCATTATTTATGTGTGGGTGTTCATTTTCTGAGGCCAGGACCGATCCTGGGTCATCCCGACGCTGGGGCGTACTCTTACTCTGCCACCTAGCTGCCCCTGGGATGTCATTTTCTCAAAACTCTGGATCTCCTTTTCTAATTGGTTGAATTTCCTTTAATGCCCTTATTGTTTTTTTCTCGGATTATTCTTTTTTCTTTAAAGTTTTCCTCCGTCCCTGACATTTGATTTTTAAAGTTTTTTTTTAAAGATCTTATATTAATTCTTTTTGGACAAGTGACCATTTGACATTACTCTTTGGTGGATTCTTTACTTAAATATCCTCCTCTGAGGATGAACCCTGGAAATCTCTATTCCCATAGTAGCTCTCTATGGTTTTATTCTTTCTCTTTTGCCTGTGAATTTTTTTTCTGGTAATAGTTTAATTTTTGTAATCAACTTTAGCCCTGGGGAATGGGAAATGGTGTCTTTTCCCTCAGATTTTCAGTTCTCTCCCCTAATCTGGAACCAAAGACAAACCTCCAACATCTTGCAAGAGCCTACAGGAAGGAGCTTTCTGAACCACTGCTTTTGCACTCACCAGCATGTGCTAGTTCTTTCTCATTCATCCACTTTTCACAGCACAGCTGTGTCTGGCATTCCTTATCAGCTTGTTAAAAACAGAAGCTATCCAGGAGGTGTTTCCTCTTCACACAAAACCTACTCCTGGGACTTTTTTTTCTGATCTTTTCAAATTTTCCCAGGAAGACCCAGGTTGTTCTCCTATTCTTATTTTTTCTCCACCCACACTTTGTTCTCCATAAGGTGCTATATTAACTCTTTTATGGGGGAAAATATTGAGAGCTTGGAATTTTCTAACCTCCTCCACCATCTGCTCAAAATCTTCTCTCTCATTGCACAATATTATTGTTGTTTCATATAGTAGTCTCCTAGTTCTTCTCACTTCACTTTGTGTCAGTTCATGTAAGATTTCCAGACTTTTTTGTAAACATCTTGATCATTATTTCTTATGGCACAACAGTAGTGCATCAAAATTTTATACCACAACTTGGGTATATCATATAAATACCATTCCCCATTTGTTGAACATCCCCTAAATTTACAATACTTTCCCACTACATAAAGAACTGCTATGAATATGTGTGTGTGTGTGTGTGTGTGTGTGTGTGAGTGTAAATAAGTCCTCTTTCCCCCTTTAAAAAAAATCTCTTTGGGATACAGACCTAGTAGTGGTATTGCTAGATCATAGGGAATGCACAGTTTTATAATCCTTTGGCCATAATTCCAAACTGCTCTCCCAAATAACTGGATCAGTTCATAAGACCACCAATAGTGAATGTGGCCCAATTTTCCCACATCCCCTCAAACAATTATAATGTAGCTTTTTTAGTCATGTTAGCAAATTTGATGGGTGTGAGATCATGCCTCATAGTTATTTTACATTGAATATTGCATTTGATAGGTGTGAGGTCATGAAATCATAGTTATTTTAAATTGAATTTCTCTAATCAATTGTGATTTAGAACATTTGTTTTTCACATGGCTGTAATTTCTTCATCTTACAACTGCCTGTTCAAAACCTTTTACCATTTATCCATTGGGCAATGAATTTACCATTTATCTGTTGGAGGATGTATTCTTAGAAGTATAACAGTTCTCTGTATATTTGAAAAATGAGTATTTTATCAGGGAAACTTGCTGTAGATTTTCTCCAGTTTTTTTCTTTCTTTCTAAGCTTGATTACATTGATTTTTTTCCTCAAAACCTTTCTTAATTTACTGTAATAAAAATCATCCATTTACAACCCATCATATGCTCCATCTCTTACTTGATCATAAATATTTTATTGTTCATATATGACAGGCAAACTAATGCAAATAACCTAAATTTGCTTGTAGCATCACCCTTTAAGTCTAAATCATGTATCCATTTTGATCTTATCTATATGAAATGTTGTTCTACACCTAGTTTCTGGGAAACTTATTTCCAGTTTTCCAGCAATTTTCAGTTAATTCTTGTCACAAAAGCTGGGACCTTTATGTTTAGCAAAAACTTTATTGCTATGGTCATTACCTACTGTCTATTGCTTGCCCAATCTATTCCACTGATTCACCACATTATCTTAGTTAATTTGTTCAGACAATTGCCACTTTGTAATAGAGTTTGAGATCTGGCATAGCAATGCCAACTTTGGTCATATTTTTTATCAATTCCCTTGATATTCCTGATATTTTGTCCTCCCAGATGATTTTTTTTAAATTATGTGTTCTAATTCTATAAAATAATTTTGATAGTCTAACTGGAATGGCACTGAACAAGTCAATTTAGGTAGAATTTTCATTTGTATTATATTGGCTTTCAAAAAATTAACTAATGGTTTATCTATTGCTCAGTTTTGTTTTTATTTTTTATAAAACTAGCTCCTGTTTTTATTAGTTCAATCCTTTTCTTATTTTTTCATTTTGGTATTTTAAGATTTCCAATTTGGTGTTTAACAGTGCATTTTTAATTTGTTCTTTTTCTAATTTTTGCAGTTGCATGCCCAATTCTGCTTTTTTAAACAAATGCTTTATTAACTTCTGTTTTACATCATTCATTTCCGCCAGATTTTGAGTTACAATCATCCCCCCCTGTTTTTCCCCTACCCACCCTCCCAGAATAGCAGTCCCACAAGATATCGCTTCCTCCAATCTGCTCTCTCTCATAACTTCTCCCATACCCCCTTCGACTTTTCCATTAGAGGAAGGTGAATCTTTGTTTCCCAATGTCTGCACATCTTATCTCCCAATTACAAGCAAAACAGTATTAATAATGGTATTTATATATATTTGAAACATTTAATGTTAAGACCTGGAATTTCAGATCCATTTCCTTCCTCCCTTGTCACCCATTCCCTCTGGGGAGATAAATAATTCAGTATATGTTGTACATGTCTAGCTATGCAAAACATTACCATAGTAGATATATTGGACAAGGCTGCTTATAATTCCCTCCCATTCATCCCACCCACCACCTGATCCATTTCCTACATGATCCTGTCCCTCTTCTATAGTGGGTACCTCCAACCTCCCCTCCCCCCAAGGATGCCCTCCCATCCATCATCCCTCCTCTCATCCTCCTACCCCCTATTCTGCTGCAGGTTGAGATATCCCATTTAGTATGTATGTCATTCTCTCCCTGAACCAAATTCAATGAGAATGTGGTTTTGCCTTTTTGCCTTCCTATTCTCCCCCTCCCTTGCAACCATTTCCCCTTGCTTCTTCTACATGAGAGAGTTTGCCCTACCCTGTCTTTCCCCATCTTCTCTTGCCATTTTCCTCTCTCACCTCATAATTTCATCTCTTGAGTATCCTCCCTTCCTAACAAATTCAACCTATGCCCTCTATCCATATATAACTGTAACCATATACACACACATTCACATATGTATTCAAATGACCACAAACCCTTCTTCCATTATTTTCATAGTGAGAAAGATTTCATCAGTCATAGTTATTGTTTTTCCATATAGGAATGTAAATAGTTCAACTTTGATAAGTTCCTTTTGATTTCTTTTCCCTGATTACCTTCTCAGGCATCTCTTGCTTCTTGTGTCTGGATGTCAAATTTTCTATTCAATTCTGGTTTTTTCCTCAAGAATGCTTGAAAGTCCTCTATTCCACTGAATGACCATATTTTCCCCTGAAACAAAACACTCAGTTTTGCTGGGTAGGTGACCCTTGGGGTCATCCCCAGCTATTTTGCCCTCTGGAATATCATATTCCATGCCCTTTGATCCCTCAGTTGTAGAAGCTGCCAGGTCCTGTGCTATTCCATTGTGTTTCCACAATATTGGAATTGTTTCTTCCTGGCTGCTTGTAGCATTTTCTCCTTGATCTGGGGATTCAGGAACCTGGCTATAATATTCCTGGGAGTTTCCTATTTGGGATCTTTTTCAGGACGTGATGTGTGGATTCTTTCAACCTCTATTTTGCCCTCTGGATCTAAAACATCAGGGCAATTTTCCTTGAGAATTTCTTGAAGGGTGATTTCTAGGTTCTTTCTTTGATCATGGCTTTCAGGTAGTCCAATTATTTTAAAATTGTCTCTCCTGGATCTATTTTCCAGGTCAGTGGTTTTTCCCATGAGATATTTCACATTGCCTTCTAATCTTTCATTTGTTTGGATTTGCTTAACAGCATCTTGATTTCTCATAAAGTCATTAGCTTCCATTTGCTCCAGCCTAACTCTGAAGGAATGAATCTCCTCAGTGAACTTTTGTGATTCTTTTTCCATCTGGCAAATTCGACTTTTTTAGGCATTCTTCTCCTCATTGCCCTTTTGGGCCTCCTTTGCCATTTGAGTTAGTCTATTTGTAAGGTGTTGTTTGCCTCAGTCAGGCTGTTGACCCTCATTTCATACTTTTCCTGGATCCTTCTCATTTCTCTTTCCAATTTTTCCTCCACTTCTTTTATTTGATTTTTAAAGTCCTTCTTAAGGTCCTCTATGACCTGTAACCCGCTCATGTTTTTCCCTGGGGCTTTTGGAGCAGGACCTCTGACCTCACGGTCCTTTTCCCGCTCTATGCCCCCAAAATAGGAGTCTAGGGTTGCATTTTTCTGTTTCCTTTGCCTTGGCATGTTGCCACTTGATTACCTGACTTTTGGGCTTGTTGCCACACTATGCCTTTAAGGCCAGATAGAGGAATTTTTGTCCCGAACATGTGGGGGGCAACTTCTGTTTCTGGCAAGCTGTAAACCCACCCACGACTTCCACCCTATATCACAATCCAGATCCAGGGAGGTTGAAGCAAGAGCGATTACCCCCCAAGTCTGATCGCTGGATCTCCCTACAGTTCGCAGGCCTGGAGCCGGAGCTGCCTCTGAAAACTACAAAATGGAGTGTCTCCTCAGATTCTAGCCCATAGGGGAGGGAGCCGATGCATTCTGCAAATACTGGTCCCAAATTCCATAGGACACTAACCTCTTACTTTGTCCTAGGCATGTCTATGTTGATAAGTTGCCACAGCTGCTAGTCTTCTGGGGTCTCTCCAGCTGGCTGCTGGCCCTGCCACCCTGGGGCTAAAACCTCGGCTCATGGGGACCTGGGCTCGTCTCCCCACGCTCTACGCACTGCGCTGCCTGCTCCCAGAGGGCTGCGTTGGTCCTTCCTGCAGGGCTGCTGGGCTGTCCTCAGCGGGAGCTTAGCTTCTCTGTGTCATTCTGTGGGTGCTGGGGCTCCACAAGTTGTTCAGAGTTCCCTTTTACATAGCTTGGAGGGAATCTGGTGGCAGAATGTCTTGGATGAGTGGTTTCTACTCCACCATCTTGGCTCCGCCCCCATGGCCAATTCTTTGATCTGCAAACTATCTGCATTATTGATGTATAAATTTAGAGGTATAAATAAATATTTATTGATGTATAAATTTAGGTATAAATAAACATTTGTTAACATAAATTTCCAGTTATAAATAAACATTTACAGAATAAATGTTCTCCTAAGTATTACTTTGGCTGCACCCCATAAATTTTGGCACATTGTCTCATTGTTGTCATTCACTTTAATTAAATTATTGATTGTTTCTAAGATTTATACTTTGGCCTACTTATTGTTTAGGAATAAATTAGTTTCCAGTTAAATCTGTTTTTTTTTTTAATTTCTATATTTCTCATAAAATCATTAGTTACACTTGCCCAGTTCTAAATTTTAAGGAATTAGTTTCTTCAGTGAGCATTTGTATGTCCTTTTCCATTTGGAAAATTCAGCTTTTACCATTTGGCATAGTCTATTTTTAATGGTGTTATTTTCTTCAATATTTTCTGTGTCTCTTTTACCAAGCTGTTGACTCATTTTTCATTCTTTTCTTGCAGGACTCTCATTTCTCTGCTGAATTTTCCTTTACCTCTTTTACTTGATTTTCAAAATCCTTTTAGAGATTTTCTATAATATGCAAGCAATTCATATTTTTTCTTAGAGGCTTTGGATGTTGGAACTTTTATGTTTTGATCTTCCTTGTAACCATAGTAACTTTCTAAAGTCAGAGTGTATTTCTGTTGTTTGCTCATTTTTTTCCAGCCTATTACTTTACTTTTAACTCATGTTAAAGTAGGATTCTGTTTCCAGAGTGGATGTACTCTCTCCAAAGTTTCAGAGATTTTGTGTAGCTGTTTTCAGAGATACTTGCAGGGACCTGAACATTTTCAGTTCTTCTAAGGTGGTATTATCTAAAGAGAGGTATTAAATCCTCTTCTGGCCTATGTTCTGCTCTGTAAGCAACCACAAGTATTATTTTATGCCTTAGAACTGTGAGAAGAGTCTGCCCTCCACCATGGCCAGAAACTCTGTTGTGCTAGTGCTTCTTTTTACCCTGGTACTGCCTCTGTGACCCAGATCTGAGTATGAGCAAAGCAACAGTGTACTGTCTTCATGCTAGCAAAAAGACCACTGCAATCTCCTGATCAGTTGCTTGACCCCTTTACCATCTGTGGGCTGAGAGATCTGGAAGCAACAATTGCTGATGCCATTTCTAATTCAGTCAGTCTCAAGGCCTGTTCCTGGTTTGCTGCAACCCAGTTTGAGCTTGTATAGCTTACACTGGATTGTGCTCCTCTTTCACCCTGATGCAACACACCTTTCCTGCCAACCTTACAAGTTTTCTCTGGCTGGAAATTTGTTTCACTCTTTTTGTGGGTTCTGTTACGATAGAACATTTTTAGTCATTTTGTAAAGGCAAAAAAGGCAATACCACATTCTCATTGAATTTGGTTCAGGGAGAGAATGACATACATACTAAATGGTATGTCTCAACCTGCAGCAGAATAGGGGGTAGGGGAATGAGAGGAGGGATGATGGATGGGAGGGCATCCTTGGGGGGAGGGGAGGTTGGAGGTACCCACTATAGAAGAGGGACAGGATCATGTAGGAAATGGATCAGGTGGTGGGTGGGATGAGTGGGAGGGAATTATAAGCAGCCTTGTCCAATATATCTACTATGATAATGTTTTGCATAGCTAGACATGTACAACATATACTGAATTATTTATCTCCCCAGAGGGAATGGGTGACAAGGGAGGAAGGAAATGGATCTGAAATTCCAGGTCTTAACATTAAATGTTTCAAATATATATAAATACCATTATTAATACTGTTTTGCTTGTAATTGGGAGATAAGATGTGCAGACATTGGGAAACAAAGATTCACCTTCCCCTAATGGAAAAGTCGAAGGGGGTATGGGAGAAGTTATGAGAGAGAGCAGATTGGAGGAAGCGATATCTTGTGGGACTGCTATTCTGGGAGGGTGGGTAGGGGAAAAACAGGGGGTGGGGATGATTGTAACTCAAAATCTGGTGGAAATGAATGATGTAAAACAGAAGTTAATAAAGCATTTGTTTAAAAAAAAAAGCAGAATTGGGCATGCAACTACAAAAATTAGAAAAAGAACAAGTTAAAAATGCACTGTTAAACACCAAATTGGAAATCTTAAAATACCAAAATGAAAAAATAAGAAAAGGATTGAACTAATAAAAACAGGAGCTAGTTTTATAAAAAATAAAAACAAAACAGCGCAATAGATAAACCATTAGTTAAGTTAAAAGACTGATTGCTGGATCTCCCTACAGTTTGCAGACCAGGAGCTAGAGCTGCCACTGCTTCTGTGCCCTGTTTCTTCAGCAGCTATTTGCCCCCAGGGGAGGAAGCAGATGAGTTCCCCAAATACTGGTCCCAAAGTCCATAGGGCACTAACCTCCCACTTTGTCCTAGGCATATCTGTGCTGATAATTCTGGAATTGCCACAGCTGCTGGTGTTCTGTGGTCCCTCCAGCTGGCTGCTGGCCCAGCCCCCCTAGGGCTAAAACCGCAGCTCACATGGGCCTGGGCTCAGCTTCCAGAGTGCTGCGCTGTTGGTTCCCCAGTGAGCTGTGCTGCCTGCTCTCATAGTGCTGTGCTCACGGCTCCCTGCAGGGCTGCTAGGTTCTCCTCAGCTGGAGGTTAGTTTCTCTGTGTAGTTCTGTGGGTTCTGGGGCTCCAGAAGTTTTTTAGAGTCCCTTTTACATTGTTTGGAAATTTTGTCCATAAAAGGCTTTTTGATAAACTATGGCACTAATTCTTATTGAAAACACAAGAAAGCAAAGGAATAAATGGAGGTGTTTTTTTTTTTTTTAATTTTAAGTAGTGCCTATTTAAAACCATCAATAAGCATTGTTTGTAATGGGGATAAACTAGAAGCCTTCCCAATAAGACCAGAAGTGAAACATAGATTCCCACCCCCATTCAATAATGTGCCAGAAATTTTAGCAATAAGAGATGAATAAGAAATTGAAAGAATTAGAATAGGCAACAAGGAGACAAATCTATCATGATGCAATCAATCACTCTTTTCAGGTGATATGATGGTATTCTTAGAGAAGCCTAGAGAATTTATGAAAATAACTTCTTGAAGTAATTAACAACCTTAGCAAAGTTGCAGCATATGAAATAAACCCTCACAATTATCAGTGTTTCTATATATTACCAATAAAGCCGAGCAGCAAGAGATAGAAAGGAGAAGTACATTTAAAATAACTGTAGACAATACAAAATATTTGGGAATCAACCTGCCAAGACAAACCCAGTAACTATATAAACACAATTACAACACACTTTTCACGCAAATAAAGTCAGATCTAAACTGAAAAAAATATCAATTACTCATGATTTTCTGATCTAATATAATTAAAATGACATTTCCACCTAAATTAATTTACTTATACAGTGTCATACCAAAATTATTTTATAGAGCTGGAAAAAAAATAATTTAAAAAATTCATCTGAATGATAAAAAGGTCAAGAATATCAAAGGAATTAAATTTAAAAAATTCAAAGGAAGGTGGCCTAGCCATACCAGATCTAAAACAGAATTATAAAGCTACAATCATCAAAACTCTTTGATACTGGCTAAGCAATAAAGTGGTGCATCAGTGGAATCGATTAGGTACAGTAATCAATGGCTATAGTAGTCTATTATTTGAAAAACCCTAAGACTCTAGCTTTTGGGATAAGAACTCACTATATGACAAAATCTTCTGAGGAAACTGGAAAATGGTAAGGCAGAAAATAAACATAGTTCAACATCTCATGTCCTCTCTCAAGATCTGGTCCAAATGGGTACATGATTTAGACAAAAGGTATTGTACCATAGGCAAATTAGGAGAGCAAGGAATAATTTACCTGTCAGACCTACAAAGAAGGAAATAATTTATGACCAAACAAGAGAGAAAGAACATTATGAAATGCGAAATGAATAATTTTGATTATATTAAATTTGATTATATTAAATTAAAAAGATTTTTGCAAAATAACACCAATATAACCAAAATTAGAAAGAAAGCAGAAAGTTGGGGAGGAATTTTTACTGCCATTATTTCTGATAAATGTCACATTTCTCAAATATATCTAGAACCAACTCAAATTTATAAGAATGCAATTCATCCCCCCATTGATAAATGATCAAAGGATATGAACAGGCAATTTTCATATGAAGAAATTCAAGCTATCTATACTCATATGAAAATTATTGATTAGAGAAATACAAATTAAAACAGCTCTGAAGTACCACCTCAAACTTTTTATACTGACTAATATGACAAAGCAGGAAAATTATAAATGTTGGAGAAGATGTAGGAAAATTGATACATTAATGCATCGTTGGTGGAATTGTAAATTGATCCAAAATTTCTGGAGAGCAATTTGGAGCTATGCCTAAAAGTTAACCAAACTATGTATATCCTTTGATCCAGCAATAGCAATACTAGGTCTATATCCCAAAGAGATAATTAAAAAGGAGAAAGGATCCACATGGACAAAATATTTATAGTGGCTCTTTGGTCATGGAAAGAATAGGAAATTAAGTGTATATCCATCAAATGGGGGAGTGGCTGAACAAATTGTGGTCTATGAATGTAATAGAATACTATTGTTCCATGAGAAATTATGGTCAGGGGTATTTCAAAAAAACCTGGAAATACATGAACTGATGCTGAGTGAAGTGAGCAGGACTGGGAGAACATTGCACACAGCAACAGTAACATTGTATGATGATCAACTATGAAATGCTAACCACAGAGAAATAACTATGGAGTCTAAATGCAGACAGAAACATACTCTTTTCTCTTTTTTTCCTTTCTCATCATTTTCCCCTTTTTTTCTGATTCTTCTTTTACAACATGATTAATACGGAAATAAATTTAATATGATTGTACATGTATAACCTATATCAGATTTCTTTCTATTTTAGGGAGAAGGAACAGGAGGAAGAAAAATTTGGAACTCAAAATTTTACAAAAATGAATACTGAAAACTATCTTTACATGGAATTTGAAAAAAATACTAAGTTTTTTTTTTTTTTAAGGAAAGCCCAATAGTATTGCATCATAATTATATCAACTTGTTCAGCCATTCCCGAATTGATGGACATCCCTTCAATTCCCAATTCTTCAACATGAAAAGAGCTATTATAAGCATTATTGTATATATAGGTCCTTTTCCATTTTTTATTGCTTTGTGTACAGACCTAGTGGCAGTATTACTTATTCAAAGGATATGCGTGGTTTTATAGCCTTTGGAGGATAGTTCTACATTGTTCACAGAAAGAGTTGAATCAGTATTCAATAGTACCTTAGTGTTTTAGTTTTCCCACATACCCACCAACATTTGTTATTTTACTTTTCTATTATATTAGTCAATCTGAAAGGTTTGATATCGTAGCTAAGAGCTGTTTTAATTTGTATTTTTCTCATCAATAGTGATTTAGAGCATTTTTTTCATATGGCTATAGATAGTAATTATTACTTTGTCTGAAAACTCACTGCTCATATCCTTTGATCATTTATTATTTAAGTAATAAATCTTGTTTCTATAAATTTGAGAAATGAAGTCTTTGTGAGGGAAACTCACCATAATTTTTTTCACAGTAATGATTACCAATTGTGTACTTATCTCCATCCCCATGTTTATCATTCTCTCTCTCTTTCCTTTTAACCTGTCTATTCTCAAAAGTGGGTTTTGCTTCTGACTTTTGCCTCCCCAAAATTGCCCTCCCTTCCATCAGCTTCTCTCTGCCCCTTCTTTTATCCCTTTCCCTTTCTACTTTACTTCATGGTAAGGTAGATTTTTACATCCAATAGAGTGTGTATATTATTCCATCTCTGAGCCAATTCTGATGAGAGGAAGGTTCATGTGCTCCCCTGCCCACTTCCCCCATCTCCTCTTCTGCTGTAAAATTTCTTTCAAGTCTTTTTTGTCTGAAAATTTATCCCATTCTACCTCTCCCTTTTGCCTTCTCTCAGTTTATTATTCTTTCTCATTCCTTCATCTTATTTTTTAGATGATCATACCAACACAGTCAACTCCTTCTAACTGTCATAATAATGAGAAAGGTTTTAGGAGCTACAAATATCATTTCCTCATACAAGTATATAAATAGTTCAACCTTATTAAATCCCTTCTGATTTCTCTTCTTTGATTAACATTTTATGCTTCTTTTTAATCTTGTATTTGAAAGTCAATTTTCTATTTAGTTCTGGTTTTTTCATCAGCAATGTTTGAAAGTCCTCTGTTTCATTAAATATCCATTTCCCCCCTAAAGAATTATACTCAGTTTTGCTGGATAAGTGATTTTTGGTTATAATCCTAACTCTTTTGCCCTCTGAAATATCATATTCTAAGCCTTCTGATCTTTTAATGTAAAAACTGCTAAACCTTTTGTTATCCTGATTCCAGCTCTGTGATATGTGAAATATTTCTTTTTGGCTGCTTGCAGTATTTCCTCTGTAACCTGATAATTCTGGAATTTGACTCTAATATTCCTGGGAGTTTCCATTTTGGGATCTCTTTTAGGAGGTGATTGGTGGATACTTTCAATTTCTTTTTTTATTCTCTGGTTCTAGGATACTAGGGCAATTTTCCTTGATAACTTCTTGAAAGATGACATCTAAGGTCTTTTTTTGGATTATAACTTTCAGGTAGTCCACTAATTCTTAAATTATCTCTCTTTGACCTATTTTCCAGATCAGATCAGTGGTTTTTCCAATGAGATGTTGTACAACTTCTTCCATTTTTCCATTCTTTTGATTTTGTTTGATTTTTTTTTAAAGCAATTGGGGTTAAGTAACTTGCTCAAGGTTACATGGCTAGTCATTATTTATGTGTGGGAGCTCATTTTCTGAGGCCATTTTTGATCTTGGGTCATCCCAACTCCAAGGCCGGGGCTCTTACTCACTGCGCCACCTAGCCACCCCTATTTGATTGTTTATTGATGTCTCATAAAGTCAATTATTTCCACTTGTACAATTTTAACTTTTAAAGAATTACTTTCTTCAGTGAGCTTTCATATCACATTTTCCCATCTTTTTTTCACTTGTCCAATTCTTTTATTGTTCCTGAATTTCTGTGACTCTTTTACCATTTGGCCTATTTTGTTTTAAAGTGTTATTTTCTTCAGCATTTTTGTGCCTCCTTTACCAAGCTGTTGATTCTTTTTCCCTTGATTTTCTTGCATCCCTCTCATTTCTCTTCATATTTCCTTTTCCTTTCTTACTTGATTTTTATAATCCCTTTTGAGCTCTTTCATGGACTAAGATCAATTTATTTTTCTTGGAGTCCTTGGAGTAATTTTAAATTTATTTTCTTCCTCTGAGTGTATCTTTTTATCTTCCCTGTAACCACAGTAATTTTTTATGTTCAGAATTATTTTCTATTTTTTGCTTACTTTCCATTCTTTCTTGACTTTTAACTGTTTGCTTAAAGTGGGACTCTGCTTCCCATATGGAGGGGTCACTGTTTCAAGTTTTGGAGTTTTTTTGTGCAGCTGTTTTCAGACATAATTCTGGGGACATCTAAGTTTTCAGTTATTCCAAGGTGGTATGATCTATGGAGTGGTGTGTTTGTTACTCTCCTGTACTCTGCATTGGTTTGTGAAAGACCACAAATACTCTTTTTAACCCTGGACCTGTGACCAGGATCCTTGATCCTCTGTGGCCACAAACTCTGCTATGTTAGTACTCCTCCTCACACTGGGACCAATAAACAGGACTAAGACCCACATCCAAGTATAGACAATGCAACAGAGTCTTGCCCCTGGTGCCAACAAAGAGACCTTTGTAAATTTCTTTCTTACCTGTTCTCTGATCCCTTTACCATCTGGAAACTGCCACTGCTGCCACTGATTCAGTCATCCCAATGCCTGCTCATGGTATGCTCAGGCCCACCAGTCTGCTCTGGTGTAGCCTGCAGTGGGCTGTCCTTCTCTGTTACCCTGTTGCAATAGACCTTTCCTACTGACCTAAGTTGTTTTGCACTGGAAAATTATTTTGCTAAATCTTTTTGTTGGTTCTTCTGCTTTAGAATCTGTTTAAAGTTGTTATTTAAAGCTATTTGGAGGGATTTGGGGAGAGCTCAGGCGACTACCTGCCTTTATTCCACATCTTGGCTCCACCTTTCACTAAATGTTTTTCAGAGTGTAATGTGTGCTTTCCTTCTCCATTATAAACCTGGTGTTTGCTTGAAAAAGCAATGCTATTCTGCATGTTTTTGAACTGAGTCAATAGTTACTTTTCCTCCTAGTCATCATCATCATCATTACCAGCAAAGACTAATATGACATCTATATAATATTTATATAGACCATAGGACCTTTCCATCTGCCTTAGAAATTGAATCTATGTGTGTTGTTTTCCCCAGTAGAGGTAAGCTCCTTGGTAGCAAGGACTCTTATATTTCTATTTGTATCCCCATCCCTTAGCACAATGCTTCCTTTTACAGATTAATCACTTAAGAAATTCTTCATTCATTCTTCACTAAAAAGCTCCTTACCCACATAGGGAAATGAAGTTATATAATGTTCTAGTATGTTTATATCAACACTTGGAAGGAAGAAGGGAAGAAGGAAGGAATGAAGAAAGGAATGAAGGAAGGAATAAAGAAAGGAATTGAGAAAGAAGAAATGGAAGTAATGAGATAAGGAGGGACAAGATAAGAGGAGCTACAAAAAAGAAAGAAGGTGGGGAACTAAAATTGTGTTTAAGAATGTGAAACAAAAAGAATGATCTAATCTGAAGACCCTTCTTTTTTCCTTTAAGGGGACTTGTTGAAGAGTGGTTTGACTTGTCCCAGGAAGCCTTATTTTCACATAGATTAAGAATGGAGAAATCTTATAAGTAGAGGTAAAAACCATGTTTTCTCATACACAGGTTTGTTTGTATATGCATTTATCTTTGTGTAATGTATGATATATCAATAAACCAAATAAAAATTATTTAGGACCTTTCCTATATCTCCGTTTATTGGTGCTACCACTAGACCTCTATTAATATTATAAATATAAAGTAGGAAAAGACACTCTTCTTGTTCTAGTTCCATGGTCCAAAATAACAAAACTGAAAATTAACTTTGGTTCAGTTTATTTGCACAGATCAGAAACTGATGATAATTTATTTTCTTGAATGACATAAATACTGAAAATTATTGGCCACACAGATTTCCAAGAATGAAGAAATTTACCCATTTTCTTTCTTTATATAAGACTATACTTTGTCAGATTGAAATAAAATAAAGACCAGTAAAATTGTATGGAACAAGAATGAGAGAGGAACAAGGGGAATTTTAAATGGCATTGTAGCAGAAGGCACAATCCACAGGTGGCCTATGGAATTAGAGACCTGAAGAAGTGATCCAACTGGGAAACAGGTGCAAAGGAATAATGTCAGAACAAAGAGAAAGAAATAGGTAACCAAATGCTCCTTAGAAGAATTTAGAAGATGATGCATAAGAAAAGATGTGTGTGTGTGCGCGCACTCACACACACACACACACACACACACACACACACACACACACACACTCCACCTACCAGAGAGCCTGAGTCTCTTCAAAGCCAGGTAGAATATTCTTTGCAAAAGCTGAAAACTCCTGCAATAATTGTTTCCCAGGTACTGACAGAATTCTGGGTAGCACTTAGGTAGCCCTTAGTAAAACTGAGATGTTAGGCCACTTTGCAAATCCTGTCTTAGCAAGGTATAAAGGGGGAACAAATGATGAGTTTGAAGCCGTGTAGAACTTAAAATTTCCAAATTGTTGTTATTCCCCTCCTTTGTCCCCCAAACAAAAAGGGGGCAAGATTTAAGAATTTATGATTATCAGAGAAAAGTAGGTGATAAAATTTATAGAACACTGGTGCAGGAGTCAGGAGGAACTGAGTTCAAATGCTTACTAGTTGTGTAATCCTGAGCAAGTCACTTAACCTCTGTCTGCCTTAGTTTTCTCAATTGTAATATCGGGATAATAACAGTACCTGGACCCCAGAGTTGTGGGGATAAAATGAAAGAATATTAATAAAACACTTAGCATAATATTTGAAACATTATAGTTTTTGTACAAATATTTACACTCTCCCTTCATCCATTAAACTTTTAAATTCCATACATCAGATAAAATTCAGATGGTTAGAACTATTGGAATGTTAGCATGTTGCACTTCAGAGGTCCAAGATTTTAAGGGAAATTGTGCTACTTTTTCATTCTCTCTTAAATGACTTCAGTTAAGGAAAACTCCAGGGAAGAAGAATTTTGACAGTTGTCTTAGCTAGTAATAAATATTTGCTTTCAGCCCACATTTCCAATGTTTGATGCTGCAGAAAGGAGTGTGACCACTGGTCTCAAGCTTCAGGCAGTGTAAATACATTTTTGCTCATTATATACTTGTGTCCAAATCTTTTTTGCAAAAATAATTTTGAAGAGCTTGTGTTTAAGAAGAACATGAGGATTTCATAAAATACAAAGAAAATATATTTATTTCTATTGATATAATATTCCCTTTTTCTTTGAGTTGTAATTAAAGCTGTGTAGTTGTGTCTAAGGGAGTTGATTGCATCAACCTCTTTGTCTACTTATTTCAAACAGCCTCTTTCCTTCCAAAATTATTTGCCTTTTGTTGGCTTTGCCAGGAACATACATTATAGGCACTCCATAAATATTTGCTGTTTCTTATCTCACAGAATGTTTTGAAGAGAATTGCCTCACCACACAATAAAAAGTATTTGAGGAGAAGAGTTCTGAAGAGATTTTGGCAAAAGATGCAGTACAACTAAGGGCATTTATAGATTAAATTTGGACAATAAAAAGAAGTAAAATGGAACAGAGCTACTAATAGTTTTACATCAAAACTTTCTCATTGTTGGGGCAGCTAGGTGGCATAGTGAGTAGAGCGCCGGCCCTGGAATCAGAAGGACCTGAGTTCAGATCTGGCCTCAGACACTTAACACACACAAACAAAAAACCTAGTTGTGTGATCTTGGGCAAGTTACTTAACCCCAATTGCCCTCCAAAAAGAAAAAAAAAACTCAAAACAAAACAAACAAAAAAAAACAAATATTTTTTTTTCTCATTATTAACAATAGTGGAAATATCACATTTGTACTCATCATCTCTGTGTACCATTTAATGAAGGGGCAATGTCTCTTAAGTAGGAAAGACTCGTCATGCATGAGCAAACACTACAAAGAAATCTGTGCTGGATAAAATACACACATTATTAAAATGATCAAGGATTGATTCTCAATACATTTCAAAGAGATGAAAAGTGCAAAATCCTCTTTTTTTTAAAAAATGTAATTAAGAAGATATCAGCAATTAGTGAATCATATGGTTGCTTTTCCATTTCTATAAATCCTATATAAGAATGGCCTAGATACAGATTGGAATATTTTGGATATTTTGATGAAAACCAGAAAGAAAAAATATACTTTCATAGGTGATTTTTCATCTCAAGTGAACTTGACTTGGTTAAGCAAAACACAAGCTAGGTCTTTTGCAGACCAGATATCTCACACGTTCTTTAAAATCATCTAAGATCCCACTGCAGCCAAAAACTGCACCAAGATAGCTTTGTTCAAAGATCCTCTAAGTATTGACATCAAAGGAAATGTTAAACAGGAAGATTCACATTTACTATAATAATTAACATGAAGAAAGATATTCTATATAAGACACAAATTCAAAAGGCATTTACAATTGATGGTGATGTTCACCAAATGGGTCTATTTGCAAATGATAATTTACTAATATAAATAGGGCCTAGAACACTACAAAACTTCCTCACTGAAATACACATTGTCTGAGGTTCACCCTCATATTACTTACACGAAGCACTGAGGGATCATAATCTGTAACAGGGGAGGGAGTGCAAACAATGGTGAAATTATATGTCCTTAAAAATCTTAATTTCCATGTTAAGTGACAAACATTATTTCTTGTACATATGATACAGTGCCAAGTTTTAATATCAGTATGATCACACTATCCATCTGTACACCCTTCACTCAAAAATGTCATTATAGATGGAAATAATTTGGAAAGAATGTTGTTCATTGAGGGACATCCTCACTTTTGTAATTATTACTTGATAGTCTTTGTTCTGAAATTCCTGAGCTATGTTAAATAATTGGAGGGTGCAGTAGATATTACACTGAACCTGCACTATGAAGAGCTCAACCCTGGACTTAAACAGTAACTACCCATGTGAATTTTAGGCAAGTCACTTAACTTCTTAGTTTTTTTGTTTGTTTTGGTTTGGTTTTTTTGTTTGTTTTTTTACCTGTAAACTGGGAATAATAATAGAGTCTGTCTCTCAGGGTTAGTGTGAGGATCAAATGAAAGTGTATTTAGAAAATACTTTATAAACCTTAATTGCTATATAAATGTTTTTGTTATTATGACCTACTTCAGATTTCTGAAGCTGTCTTTCTTGAGAGTGACCTTTATCTTACTGATAGGCACCAAAACAAAGGGAGGAGATACTCAACATACTTTGATGCCTTTGCAATTCCCTTGATTGGGGATATTGGGAAAAGTAAGAAAAATAAGACTTGGTTACACATGAGAACTTTTGAGAAAAGTGTTACCTTTTGTATTTTATGTTTCATTTAACAAGTTATTCAATGTCTACCACATGCAAGATGCTGTGCTAAATTCTGGGGATTCAAAGAGAAGAATGACACTATACCAGCCCTCAGGATTTTATTTATGTTCTCCTGGGGGAGAAACAACATGTACAATTTGTATAATGTGAAAAAGGTACAAAGAAAACACTGAGTAATTTTGTGAGAGAAAAGCACTAAGGACTTGGATGGGGAGTTATAAAGAAAAAACATGTGTAGGAGTGGGTACATGAGTTTAACATCACAGAATTCTAGGGATTCTAAGAGGTGGAGGTAAGGAGGAAGTTCATTCCATACATGAGGAGAAACTTATGCAAAAGTTTGAAAGCAGAATATGTAATATCATGAAAGCAGAGTAACAATTTGAATAGATAGAATGTAGAGCAAGTGAAAAAAGTAATGTGAATTCATTTCAGAAAGATAAATTGAAGCCAGATTAGGTCCAGCAAATGAGTTTATATTTTATCCTTCATGGAAGAGAGGACACCTAAAGATGCTGGAAGAAAAGATATAAGATAGTCAGATGTATGATTTAGGAATTTCCAGGTAGGAGCTTGGTTGATGATGGATTAGAGAGTGAAATTGTTGGAGTCAGAAGATCAGTTACAAAATTATTGTAATTATCAAGGCAGGAGGTGACTAGAACTCAAACTAAGGTGGGGATTGTGAGTAAAGAAAAGGGGAGGGGTATGATAGATATTTGAAAGGTAGACTTAACAAAATATGGTACTTATTGTATATGGGACATTGAAAAGGGAGAAGAATGGTTTTGACAACAACAACAACAAAAACTAATAAAATGAATAAAAGCATTAGATAATGTGATAAAAAGGTGAAATCAAGCAGTAAAAATGATAAATGAAAGAGGATCACAAAAAGTAAAGAGGAAATACATAAAGCAACATGAAACTATTTTGCCCAATACAAGCCAACAAAAGAAATTAATGAAAGCAATGTATGTGTACAAATATAGGAAATGTTCTTAGGTTAGCAGAACAAGAAATAGAGACTTTAGGGGTGGCTAGGTGGTGCAGTGAGTAGAGCACCGACCCTGGAGTCAGAAGGACCTGAGTTCGGATCCGGCCTCAGACACTTAATGCACACACAAACAAAAACCTAGCCCTGTGACCTTGGGAAAGTTACTTAACCCCAATTGCCCTCCAAAAAAAAAAAAACCTAAAACAAAACAAAACAAAAAAAGAAATAGAGACTTTAAATACTGAATCCCAGAAAAAAATGAATAATCCTAAAAGCCTCCCAAAGTCAGTCTTGACACCAAAACCAATAAGAGATAAAATAAATAAAAATATTTGATGAATATCAATTCAAAAACAATAAATAAATGTTAGTAGTGATTATATCAATATTTTTAAAGATTGTATAGTATGACGAATTTGGATCTATACCATACATTCAGGGCTGGTTATTGGGAAAAATAAACATATTATATACTATTTAAAGGAAAAATCACTTGATTACATAATGTAAAAAATTGTTCTGAAAAATGTGACCTGAGTTTATGTTAAAAACTTTAAAAATCATAGGAATAGGGGCGGCTAGGTGGCGCAGTGAATAGAGCGCCGGCCCTGGAATCAGAAGGACCTGAGTTCGGAGCCGGCCTCCTACACCTAATCCGCACAAACAAAAACCTAGCCGTGTAACCTTGGGCAAGTTACTTAACCCCAATGGCCCTAAAGGGGCGGCTAGGTGGCGCAGTGAGTAAGAGTGCCGGCCTCGGAGTTTGGATGACCCGAGATCAGATCCGGCCTCAGAAAATGAGCACCCACGCATAAATCAAATGACTAGCCGTGTAACCTTGAGCAAGTTACTTAACCCCAATTGCTTTAAAAAAAAAAAATCATAGGAATAAATGTGTCTTTCCTTAATTTCCTTAATACTTTTTATCTAAAACCAATAATTAGCATTACTTATAATGGAGAAATGCTAGAAACCTTTACAGTAAGATAAGAGGTAATGCAAGGATGTCCATTGTCATCGCTATCATTAGATATACCCCCTAAAGTAATAAGGAAAGAAAAATAATTTGATGGAATAAACATACGTAAAGAAAAAATATATTTTTTTTATTTTTGCAGACAATATTATGGCTTTTTTAGGGAACTTTAGAAAGCTAACTAAAATTTAAATGAAGTAATTCAGAACAGTAAAGTAACTGGATATAAAATGGGCCCATAAAACTACAGCCTTTTTTATTACTAACAAAACACAGGAAAAAAGGAAAAAATATTCAAAATAATTATAGAATCAGGACATATTAAATACCTGGGGCTTCACTTAAGCAGCAAAGGTATTAATACAAGTACAGAAGATGGCGGAGTAGAAACAGCTCATCCAAGCCACTCTGCCCCCAGATTCCCCCCAAACTATGTAAAAGGGGACTCTGAACAACTTCTGGAGCCCCAGCACCCACAGAACGACTCAGAGAAGCTAACCTCCCGCTGAGGACAGCCCAGCAGCCCTGCAGGAAGGACCAGTGCAGTGCTCTGGGAGCCGGCAGGGAGCAGCACATGAGCCGAGGGTTTAGCCCCAGGGCGGCAGGGCCAGTGGCCAGCTGGGGAGACCCCAGAACACCAGCAGCTGTGGCAACTCCAGAATTATCAACATAGACATGCCTAGGACAAAGTAAGAGGTTAGTGCCCTATGGACTTTGGGACCAGTATTTGGGGAACGTGTCAGCTTCCTCACCTGGGGTCTAGAAGCCACTGAGGAGACAAGCCATTTTGTAGTTTACAGAGGGAGCTCCAGCTCCTGGCCTGCGAACTGTAGGGAGATCCAGCGATCAGTCTTGGGGGGTAATCGCTCTTGCTTTAACCTCCCTGGATCTGGATTGTGATCTGGGGTGGAGGTCATGGGTGGGTTTACAGCTTGCCAGAAACTGAAGTTGGCCCCCTCACACATTTGGGGCGAAAGTTCCTGTCTGGCACCAGGCCATATGGTGGCAACAAGCCCAAAAGTCAAATAATTAAGTGGCAACATGCCAAGGCAAAGGAAACAGAAAAATGCAACCCTAGACTCCTATTTTGGGGGCATAGAGCGGGAAAAGGACTGTGAGGTCAGAAGTCCTGCTCCAAAAGCCCCAGGGGAAAACATGAGTGGGTTACAGGCCATAGAGGACCTTAAGAAGGACATTAAAAACCAAATAATAGAAGTGGAGGAAAAATTAGAAAGAGAAATGAGAAGGAAGCAGGAAAAGTATGAAATGAGGGTCAACAGCCTGATTGAGGAAAACACCACCTTAAAAAATAGACTAACTCAAATGGCAAAGGAGTCCCAAAAGGGCAATGAGGAGGAGAATGCCTTAAAAAAGTAGAATTTGCCAGATGGAAAAAGAATCTCAAAAGTTCACTGAGGAGATTCATTCCTTCAGAGTTAGACTGGAGCAAATGGAAGCTAATGACGTTATGAGAAATCAAGATGCTATTAAGCAGATCCAAACAAATGAAAGATTAGAAGGCAATGTGAAGTATCTCACGGGAAAACCACTGACCTGGAAAATAGATCCAGGAGAGACAATTTTAAAATTATTGGACTACCAGAAAGCCATGATCAAAGAAAGAACCTAGAAATCACCCTTCAAGAATTTCTCAAGGAAAACTGCCCTGATGTTTTAGATCCAGAGGGCAAAATAGAGGTTGAAAGAATCCACAGATCACCTCCTGAAAAAGATCCCAAAAAGAAAACTCCCAGGAATATTATAGCCAGGTTCCAGAATCCCCAGATCAAGGACAAAATACTCCAAGCAGCCAGGAAGAAACAATTTCAATATTGTGGAAACAGAATCAGAATAGCCCAGGAGCTGGCAGCTTCTACACTGAGGGATTGAAGGGCATGGAATATGATATTACAGAGGGCAAAAGAGCTGGGACTGAAACTAAGGGTCACCTACTCAGCAAAACTGAGTATTTTGTTTCAGGGGAAAATATGGTCATTCAGTGGAATAGAGGACTTTCAAGTATTCTTGAGGAAAAAAACAAGAATTGAAGAGAAAATTTGACATCCAGACACAAGAAGCAAGAGATGCCTGAGAAGGTAATCAGGGAAAAGAAATCAAAAGGAACTTATCAAAGTTGAACTATTTACATTCCTATATGGAAAAACAATAACTGTGAGTGATGATATCTTTCTCACTATGAAAATAATGGAAGAATGGGGTGTGGTCATATGAATACATATGTGAATGTGTGTGTATATGGTTACAGTTATATATGGATAGAGGCATAGGTTGAATTTGTTGGGAAGGGAGAATACTCAAGGGATGAAATTATGAGGTGAGAGAGGAAAGTGGCAAGAGGAGATGGGGAGAGACAGGGTAGGGTAAACTATCTCATGTAGAAGAAGTAAGGGGAAGTTGTTGCAAGGGAGGGGGAGAATAGGAAGGCAAAAAGGCAAAACTACATTCTCATTGGATTTGGTTCAGGGAGAGAATGACATACATACTAAATGGGACATCTCAACCTGCAGCAGAATAGGGGGAAGGGGGATGAGAGGAAGGATGATGGATGGGAGGGCATCCTTGGGGTGAGGGGAGGCTGGAAGTACCCACAATAGAAGAGGCACAGGATCAAATAGGGAATGGATCAGGTGGGGGGTGGGATGAGTGGGAGGGAATTATAAGCAGCCTTGTCCAATATATCTACTATGATAATGTTTTGCATAGCTAGACATGTACAACCTATACTGAATCACTTATCTTCCCAGAGGGAATGGGTGAGAAGGGAGGAAAGAAATGGATCTTAAATTCGAGGTCTTAACATTAAATGTTTCAACTATATATAAATACTATTATTAATACTCTTTTGCTTGTAATTGGTAGATACGATGTGCAGGCATTGGGACACAAAGATTCACCTTCCTTTAATGGAAAAGTCAAAGGGAGTATGGGAGAAGGTATGGGAGAGAGCAGACTGGAGGAAGCGATATCTTGCAGGACTGCTATTCTGGAAGGGTGGGTAGGGGAAAAACAAGTGGCGGAAATGATTGTAACTCAAAATCTGGTGGAAATGAATGATGTAAAACAGAAGTTAATAAAGCATTTGTTCAAAAAATAAATAAATAAAAGAAAAAAATACAAGTATAAAACACATAATAGAAATTAAGGAAAGCTTTAATGATTAGAAAGGAGGTTGGTTGACAGAGCCTGAAAATGGCTTGGAAAAAGAAATCTGGTGATTATAGGTTGAGCTAGAAATTGTGGGACTATTACATTAGTAGTAATTTTAAAGGAAAACAACTTTGAAAGATTAAAGAAATCTAATTAATGAAGGAACTGGACATGATTCCATGAGATTACTGATAAGTCATCTTTTCTACCTTTTGTAAGAGAAGTGAAGGAATCTAGATGCAAAATAAGATGTATTTTCAGATATGGCCAACATGCATTTTTTCCTGTGCTAAATAGGAACTAAAAGAGGAAGATGGCATGATATTGGGCCCTTGAATAAAGATAAGGTTTTTCATGCAAAAATGCCATATTATATGTCAATGGCACTCTAATTCATTTCTCACTATTCAGTATAGCCAATATTTGTTTGTGGGAATACGAAAAAAAATAATGTGTAGTCATTTCCATCAAAATTTTATAATCTAATGCAGCATTATGGCATGGTGGCAAACTATACTATCTAGCTAGCTAGCTAGCATAATGTGACCATTATGAAGGTGACATTTATAAATCTCATTATTTACATGATCATAATTGAAATTCATTACAATTTAATGAAGATATGATTAAATGAAATATTTGTAAAGTACATAGCACAATGCCTGGCATATGGTATATGCTTAAAAATGTTTACTCTGCCTTCCCTTTCAAAGGGGTTCTTTTTTTTATTTGGTCTTTCAAAATGAGGAATTTGAGGCTTAGAGATTCTAATTGTCCTGACCATTGTTACAAGACTAGTAAGCACTATTCAAACCCAGGTCTTTTCTGATTCCCAAGTCCATAGATTTTCTACCTCTGCACTGTTGCAATTTGCTGCCTTAAAATATAAAGGAAATAACCTCAAAGGAGGTTTTAATGAGGAATAATATTAATAAAGGCATAGGTATGTGTGAAGAACACAATAAACTGGAAGATAGTGCTCCTTTCTATTTATATGGAATGTAGAATATATGATGTCAATATTGTTGGATCAGGCTTGAAAGGAAAGTGGGAACCAGTCTTGGATTCCAAGTCTTGGATTTGTAGATAAGGAATTCACATTTAATTAATTAGAACAGAAATAGCTGATGCTTTCTGAAACAAACAAAGCCATGTGACAGAGTGGATAGACCAAGCACTGGTCCAGAGTCACTTGAATTCAAATTCTTCCTTAGGCACTTAACTATTTCTGTGACCCTGGGCAAAATATTTAAGCTCTATTTCCCTCAGTTTCTTCCAGTAAAACAAGGACAATAATAGCTGGGAAGACCAAATGAGATAATATTTGTAAAGCAGTTAGCAGATTGTATGACACTTAGTAGGCTCTATATGAATGCTTATTATCTTTCTTTTCTTACTTCACCCCCAACAAAAGAAGTAAAATGAATTAGGAATATTCACAGAGGTATGAAGGATTAATTGTTGAGGGGGAAAGCTAGAGTCAGGAAGATTATGTGGGAAGGGATTATAATAGCCCAGTAAAGAGATAGTAGAGACTCAAACAGAAATGATTGTAGCAAGAGTGTAACGTTAAGGGGTGGTGAGGTGGTGCAGTGAATAGAGCACCAGCCATGGAGTCAGGAGGACCTGGGTTGAAGTCTTGCCTCAGACATTTAACACACACACACACCAAAAAAACTAGCCACGTGAACTTGGGCAAGTCACTTAATCCCAATTGCCCTCCAAAAAAGAAAAAAAGAGTGTAATGTTAATAGGAATTTGAAGATCTTCCCTGTCCCTTAAAAGGCCTAAGGGAATTTGAAGACCTTCCCTGCCTTTAATTGGGCAAATGTAATCCCATGGAGCCCACAATGGGAGGAGCTTGCAAAAAGGGTAGAACAGGAAGAAGTGTAGCAGAGAATTAGCAGAGTTGAGAGTAGGCAGAGCTGAGGTAGAACAGTTACATGAGTGAGAGAGGGGCATTTTTGCTTAAGGGAGCCCGTTTTGTTTTGAAGCTCTGATAGAGGGAAGGCTTGGGGATGCCGGTGCTCATTGCATTGATAATGTGTACCAACTTCTTGGTTGCTATAATAGATTTGGCTTTCTAGTGTTGGGATTCATCTTTCTGGTATTTGAATAAATGCTTTGGTTTTGTCTTCTATGTGAAGAGTCTGTTACATTTTGTGAATCGAACTATGTCAGCATATTCATAGCCACTATAGATGCTGAGAATATTTCACTGACATTATAAAGAGCAAGGACTAAGAATGAACATGTGAAATGTCATAGTAGTATTATTGCCAGAATTTATCAATTATTGGATATAGGGATCAAGGAATAGAGAAATGCTAAAGATGACTCTGAGGTTACAAGTTTGTGTTAATAGCAGGATGGTTCCATTAATAAAAATGAGGAAGTTAAAGATAGTGGCAGGTTTGTGGTGAGAGATGAGAAAATGAATTGTGGCTTTAGAAACAGTATAAGCTCAGTGGGAAAAATCTACTGCATTTGGACTCTGAAGATCTTTGTTAAAATCTATTGTTTTGCCAATTTTTATCTATATCCCTGGGGAAATCACTTGAACTTTTGGGTCTCAGTTTCCTTATTTGTAAAATGATGATCTCAAAAGTCACTTCTGAATTTAATCTATGAATCTATGACCTGTAACATATCTTTCAAGCCTAATTTTATTGTTCTCTACTTTTTGTAGGTCCAGCCAACACAATTTTTGGTTTTGTTTTCCTTTTCTTTGATTAACACCTAGAGAAAGACTAACTGAAACCCAGAATAAGTAACCAGAGAGTACATTGAATCTGATATGCTTAAGTTTACAAAATATTGAAAAAGGACCAAGGAAATGAAAGACTTGTCCAAAATCATGCACATAGAAGGCTCAAAGTATCATAGATTCAGAATCAAAAGGGACCATACACTTATAGGCTTATCAGTTTAGAGTTGGGACTTTAGAGATCATTTAGTACAATTCCCTTCTTTTATAAATGAGGAAATTAAAGTTCATAAATGTTAAATGATTTATCAAATGTCTAACAGGTAGTAAATGGACAAAGCCGGTATTCAAACCCACAACTGTTTCCACATCCAGCTTTCTTTTCACTGAACAATGTTGTCATATTTAATATAATGCCATGCCCATTATATTTAATCAAAAATGATTATTGATGATAACCAATAAAAAAGGTAATTAGTTTTTTATGCAGGTAATCTCCACTGTCTCTGGGTAGCTTCAGAGCCCTATAACAACATCTTGCTATTGATACCTTGACTAACGTTCATGATTTGTCAACTTCTTTCAACTGTGTGACTCTGTGTTGTGAATGTGTGTTATTAAAATTATCAGATCTAGAACATCTTTGTATTTAGCACTTTATTATCTGACTCTTTCAACAGTGAGGTATCTGGTAGTTCAATGCACACAGAGTTCCTTCATGCTATGGTTCATCCATTTTCATTTTGGGGTCAAAGAAAGCAAAGAAGACAAAATACATAAGAATTGTTTTCTCCACAAACCTTGAATAGCAGAGTTTCATCCATTTTCAATTGCTATTTTGCTTTGTACTTTTATTTCTCAGCAGTAAGCTACAGTGGATATAGCACATAAAGGGGAAGGGAAAAGAGGGGAAGAGGAAAGAGCAAGAATCTTAGTTCAATAGCAAGCAGAGAAATTGACTAGCTTAGCCTGGAGGAATAATCATACATTAGCTACCTAAAAATAAAAATTAAATATATATATATTATAATTTCAATTATGAATAAGGAAATTAATTGAAGAGTTATAGGACGATGTGAATACAATTACACAGAAGCAAGACTCGAGGTGGATTTAACTATATTTAATAAGGGGAATATATGGAAAAAAGATTAGGGCAATTGGTCAAATATTTTTTTTTGCTTTTTGGAGGACAGTTGGGGTTAAGTGACTTGCCGAAGGCCACACAGCTAGTTTTTGTGTTAAGTGTCCTAGGCCAGATTTGAATTCAGGTCCTGTGTTCTATTCACTGCACCACCAAGCTACCCCTAAAACACTTTTATTGTTTTGCTTTTTGCAGGGGGGAAGGCAGGGCAATTGGGGTTAAGTGACTTGCCCAAGGTCACATGGCTAGTAAGTGTTACCTATCTGAGGTCAGATTTGATCTCAGTTCCTCCTGAATCAATTGTTCAAATATTTAGCAATAGAAATGTGGCTAATATTTCTTAAAGAGAAAAAGAGACAACATATAAAAAGATGCATAAAGATGTTAGATATTATAATATTCTTAACTAAAATAAATAAGGCAGATCTAAACCTTTTGGAGACACTTTACAGGTTGGCAAATCTCAAGCCAGTTTTCTAACCAAGAAAATGCTTAATCCTAAATTCCCATGCCGTCTCTCATGCAGTTTTTTTTATGGTTAATATCTGTTTATTGAAAGCAATTAACCATTAGGGCTATGGGGCTGATATTCTCTTCTCATAAATGATATTGTCAACCATAATATCTTAACAAACCTGATAGAACCTGCATCCCTGAAGTCATCTTGTTCAGACAGAACCTCTCCTTGAGTATCTTTTAAGAAGAAAGCCTGGAGGCTTTCTCCAGGCTTTCTTCATTGATCTTCTAGACAGTCAGCTTGGAGAATTCAATAGTCAATTTTCTCATCTAATTAGCATATTTTACTTTATATAGAAACAACTTCTATTGGAAAAATGTCATTTTTGGAACTCTGCAAAACTGTGATGGATTAGATACCAATTCTGACATCTAGGGTTGTTTATTTTCAGAAGCTTTAAAAACCACTTGGCACCTAACCTTGCCTTCCATTGTCACAACTGAACAGGGATTAGGTTTGAAACTTGGAGCTCCCGCCCCCTACCCCCCAGGTAGTTGGGAGAATAACAAACACAGGTAAGAGATTCCAAAAGATTATAAGCCAAATGCTTAAATTTACAATTTTCATTACTTTGGGGGATGTTTATACCTTGCCATCTTTTTGGTATCTTTGAGCTCAAGAGAAATTGATATACCCCATGTTTTAACAAAAAGACAATAGCTTTTAAACTATGTGCAAATAATACTAGGAGACATAGCTTCTTCAGATGAAGCAGTCTCTAACTCAAGGCCTTCCTCAGTGCCAAATGATGAGTCAACCCAATTGAAACAGCTAGAAAGGAAAGTTGCCAGGAGACTGGGGTGAGTGGGGCATGGCAGCCTCAAAGGTCTGCACAACAATATTTAATGAACAGGAATTTTCTTTTTATATTTTTTCCTGGGTAGAATTGAAGAAATATGTTCTTTTCAGTAGAAAGCATGACAGAATTTAATTTTTTTTTTCAGATTTAAAACATTATCTCCAAGAGACAACATTAAGATGGAAAAGTGTCTTTGGCTGGATGCTTTGGGATTAAGCAGCTACCTTCTTTGTTTACATTCTTTTATTTAAAAATATAGAAAAAAAGTAAAGCCTTCTTTGTACTTCTTAAGAAGAAAATGATCTATTATTTTCTTTTCCATCTCTAAGACTTATGATTAAGGAAAAGGAAAAAGCATTAGTGATTTGAGTATCAGAAGTCACATTTGTGAGAAAAAAAAATTCCTGGACTGAAGGAAAATGAGCTGCAATTAAGGGGATATGTTATCATGAAGTGGGGTTCATAGGGTAGAGGTCCTGTTCCATACCATTGATTTACTTAATTACTTTTTTTGGGCGGGGGGGAAATTGGGAGTGGAGTTGGGTCAGACCTGTGATTTTACCAGTATAGGACTTCCTGGTTTGAAAATGTCCTCCATCATTGCATATTGGCAACTCTCTTGGAACCTGTAAAGAGTTACCTGGTACTAGGAGGTTAAGGCACCTTGATCAAGGTCACAAAGTTGACACAAGCTCAGTCAAATGCAATAACAGAGATCCAGACTTCCAGACTTCCTGTTTTCCTTGCTCAACATCCTCTTTGCCCAGACCGTTAAGGATAAAAACATGCTAACATACCCTGTAGTCTTTGGAAGACTTGTTAGGAGAATGGACAACATAGTTTAGCTTATTTATCTCCTAAATACTGCATTTTTTTTTCTTTGCCTTTTTTGGAGGGCAATTGGGGTTAAGTAACTTGCCCAAGGTCACACAGCTAGGTTTTTGTTTGTGTGTGCATTAAGTGCCTGAGGCCAGATCTGAACTCATGTCCTTCTGACTCCAGGGCCAACACTCTACTCACTGTGCCACCTAGCCTCCCCTCTCCTAAATATATATATATATATATATATATATATATATATATATATATATATATATATATATATATATATATATATACACTAGTCAAATGCTATCTTTTATAAGGCAAGAGATGAAATTAACTCAGCTGTCTAGTGGAAATTGAAAATACATTTTCCCCCTTGAAAGAAATCACAATGACCCCACTTCTTTTGTATCTTCTGAAGAAACAGACCTGCATGATGGGTTAGCCTTCTTATAATTACGCTATCTATATGAATTTCAGAAAAGGGGAAAATAAAACATACCCAGAAGCACCCTGGCTGTAATGTGGACACAGTAATTCTCTAATACTTGCAGTTCTCTCTAGAAGCATAGGACAAAATTCACAATAGGACATTAAAAGGCAATGTCCACCACAATGTCTTATTGTTCTTCCATTATATAAGAAGAAGGAAGAAGAAAAACATATTTGTAAACTACTAATCACATGCCTTCATTTATTCTGTGTGGCACACATTCTCACTTATCACACAAGTCCTTGTGAATAACTCTGTGGAAGATTGTAGGAATTATGAACTTCTGCAAAGAATTATTTATTTCAAGTGATCATTTCTTGACCAAAGACAGGTATCTCTGAAGAAAGTTCTCCTCTGTGACCTAAGTTATGATTATTTACCTATTTTATACCACTAAGCATATCTATAGATGATTATATTATTACATTATTATATTGCAACGATTCTAAGAACAGCAATAGATAGCATTTAGATATTGCTTTAAGCTTTGCAAAGTACTTCACAAATATCATTTCATTTAATCTTCTACCTGTTAGGTATGTGTTATTAAATGAATATATAAACAAATACATAAAGAGCTAATATTTACATAGTGCTTACTATGTGCCAGGCATTGGCACATAGTTATTCACAGTTATCTGATCTGATCTTCACAACAACCACCCTTGAAGGTGGGCGCCATTATTATTCACATTTTACAGATAAGGAAACTGAGGAAAATAGGAGTTAAGTGACTTGCCAACAGTTGCACAGCTAGTAAATGTCTGAGGCCTTGTTTGAATTCAGTTCTTCTTGACTCCAGGCCCAGTTGTCTATCCATTATTCCCTAGTCAGACAAGATCAGAAGCATTGTGAACACATATTTTAAGGAAGAGCAAAGACCAGCTGGGAAGTGTCCAGAGGAGAATGATCATGATGAACCTTGAGGTTATGCTGTACCAGAATTGGTTGATGGCAACAGGAGCTGGAGAAGAGAAGACACACACACACACACACACACACACACACACACACATACACACACACACACATGCATGCCCACACAGAGAGACATGTACACATACATATGTGTGTGCAGAATTTTTCTATACATCACTGAGCTCATCATTTCTTGTAGCATAGTAGCATTCCATCACAATCATGATCACAACTTTCTCATCCATTATCCAGTTGATAGGCATGCCTAAAATTTCCGGTTCTTTTACCTTTAATCATCTTTAGAAATAAACATAATAGTGGTATCACTTTTCATCTGCATTATTTAAAATTTCTTCATTGCTTTCTTTAAGTATAAACTATCAACAAAATAATAAATCAAGCCCTGATTTGTAACATTTATTTGCTTATATGCAAGATGTAAAAGCTCACATTGAAAATTAAGAATTAACTCTCAGAAGCTTATCTGAGGTGGGATTTACACCTGGGTGGGATTCCCTTCATGGCTTTTTTTTTCTTTTTAGAGCGGGGAGTGCTGGGAGCCAAAGAGGCCTGAGCCAGGACTTATATCTGATTCTGCACTAAGGTATCTTTGGGTGGCCAGCTCTAAACGTGAAGTCTTTTGAGGATTGAGCTTCAGCTTTGACATCTGCTCTCAATTGTATCCGTTTATGACTGCAGCTACATTAAGAGGTACCTGAGGCCTAGATCTAAGGCTCTGTCCCAAAACTTTAGTTGTTCAAAACCTAAATATTTGAATTCTTAGGTGGCCAGTTCCTATGCAGATGTAGTTGATGATGCAGCTTTGGCATCAGGCCTTGAAGCCAGCTCTCAAGAGCATCCTTTGTGATGTGACTCCATATGAAAGGAGGTAACTGACTTTTCCTAAGACTTTCTGGAACCTAGAGAACAAAAGGCCTTACTGCCTTGCTACTTCCAGGATATGACAGACTAAGATAATGATATGAATACTTGAGAACCCTTCCATCCCTTCCTTTGTCTCATTGCTCTATAAAAACCTTGTCCTGAGAATCAATAAATGGAGTTCATGGTTCTTCCTTGAACTACCCACATGGCCTGGTCATTTCTTATTCACATCTCCAAATTATGCTAAGTGCTGGACACTGAGCAGCCCATGGCAGGAGAGGGCAGGGCAATTGGGGTTAAGTGACTTGCCCAAGGTCACATGACTAGTAAATGTGTCAAGTGTCTGAGGCCAGATTTGAAATCAAGTACTCCTGACTCCAGGGCCAGTGCTTTACTCAGTGTACCACCTAGCCACCCCCTATGGCCACCACTTTTGAGGGACTTATAGAGCATATTATCAGTCAATTTAAGCATTGAATTAACTGGCCTCTATGGTCCCTCAACACTAACATTCCATGTATTTGTCTATCCTAAGAGACAAAAACCTAGGAATCTGAATAGCATATATTTCTAGAGTACTTAAGGGTAACAATTTCCCTCCACAAATTTGTCAGGTAAGTATGGTCCTTCCCATTTTACCAATAAGGAAACTGAAGATCAGAGAGTTTGAATGATTTGTGTAGAGTCATACACTCAGTAAATCCAGTGCCCTTGTCAATTCTGGTGTTCTCATAAATGAGCTACTTTTGATGAAACACATATGCTAGTCTTTTACTGACTGACATCAATGAACACTTGGTTTCCATGTTAAGGGAAGGGCCATGCCAAACTAGACAAACTACTGAATTGGAAGAGAGACCCCCTCAGAATACTCAAGCATCAAATATAAAATCTGCTGTATGGACTTTCAAATCCCTACCCTGCTCCCAACTTTCTAGTCTTCTTACACCTTTACTTCTCCTAGGTAATTTGTAATACAGTGATGAAAAACACACACACACACACACACACACATATACACACATACACACAAACATATATATGTGTGTATACATATTCATATATACATATATATGTATATACTTATGTATATAGCTGTTATTTAGACAAATTATTCCATCTCTTGATTCCAGGCATTATTAGCTGTTAGCCATGAATGGAATTCATTCTGTCTTTATCTTTGTCTCTTGACTTCCCTGATTTTCTTAAAATCTTACCTTCTACAAGGCGTTCTTCTCAAATTCCATTAGGATTAGTGCCTTCCCACTAGAAATTGTCTTCAATTTATCCTGTACCTATCTTGTTTATATA
The DNA here is from genome assembly GCA_011680675.1 of Gymnobelideus leadbeateri. Lineage (NCBI taxonomy): Eukaryota > Metazoa > Chordata > Mammalia > Diprotodontia > Petauridae > Gymnobelideus > Gymnobelideus leadbeateri. The sequence goes on along the minus strand of WOXC01007196.1, from coordinate 219,912 downwards.
TTGTTGTTTATATATTGACTTCTCCCTTAGACTGTGAGATCCTTGAGAGCAAAGGATTTTTTTTTTTACTTTTTTGCCTATACCCAACACAACACCCAATAGGCTCTTAACAAATCTTTGCTGTTGCCAAAAGGGAAAAACAGTTTTGTCAAGTGCTCATTTTCCTATATATCAGATGTAGCAGCTCACATGAAACTCTCTCTCAGATGTCCATTGGAGAAGGGGAAGGGAAATGCCACTCATTCTATTCCTTTACCCCTGTGTAGCAACGACAACTGTCTACATATAGAAGCAAGTGTACATACTGTGCCAGAGGAGCCACAACCTAGTTCCCACCTTTCTAGGTTTATGTACTCCTTATTACCATGCACTCCTTCCAAAACTAGCTGTCATGTGCACCTCATATATGAGAACTCATTTCCCTCTTTCTGACTTTGTAGAGATCTAGAATTCCTAAATTCCTTCAAAACTCACATCAAACCCTACTTTCTACCATTCCCTTATCTGCTTATATCCTCTGAAATTATCTTGTGTTCACCCACACACATACACATACACTCACCCACACACATAAACACACACACACACACACACACACACACACACACATATATATATATGTATATATATACACATTGATTACCTCCCAAATAATGTAAGCTCCTTCAGTGCAGATACTATTTCATTTTTTACTTTGTATCTCCAACATTTATCACAGTACATTGCACATAGTGAGTGGATAATATATGTAAATTTCTTTTTCATTATACCATTTGAACCTTACCATGACCCCGTCAGGGAAATGCTATTATCATCACTATTTTACTGATAAAGAAACAGAGATTCAAAGATGGCGGAGTAGAAACAGCTCATCCAAGCCACTTGGCCCCCAGATTCCCCCCAAACTATGTAAAAGGGGACTCTGAACAACTTCTGGAGCCCCAAAACCCACAGAACAACACAGAGAAGCTAACCTCCCGCTGAGGACAGCCCAGCAGCCCTGCAGGAAGGACCAGTGCAGTGCTTTGGGAGCCGGCAGTGCGTGCAGAGCACGGGGAGCCGAGCCGAGCACCGAGGTTTTAGCCCCAGGGCGGCAGGGCCAGGAGCCGGCTGGAGGAACCCCAGAACACCAGGAGTTGTGGCGACTCCAGAATTATCAACATAGACATGCCTAGGACAAAGTAAGAGGTTAGTGTCCTATGGACTTTCAGACCGGTATTTGGGGAATGCGTTGGCTCCCTCCCCTGGGGGCTAGAAGCCACTGAGGAGACACGGCATTTTGTACTTTTCAGAGGCAGCTCTAGCTCCCGGCCTGCAAATTGTAGGGAGATCCAGCAATCAGTCTTGGGGGGGTAATCGCTCTTGCTTTAACCTCCCTGGATCTGGATTGTGATCTAGGGTGGAAGTCGTGGGTAGGTTTACAGCTTGCCAGAAACAGAAGTTGCCCCCCACAAGTTCGGGACGAAAATTCCTCTATCTGGCCTTAAAGCCATAATGTGGCAACAAGCCCAAAAGTCAAGCAATTAAATGGCAACATGCCAAGGCAAAGGAAACAGGAAAATGCAACCCTAGACTCCTATTTTGGGGGCATAGAACAGGAAAAGGACTGTGAGGTCAGAAGTCCTGCTCCAAAAGCCCCAGGGGAAAACATGAGCGGGGTGCAGGCCATAAAGGACCTTAAGAAGGACTTTAAAAATCAAATAAGAGAAGAGGAGGAAAAATTGGAAAGAGAAATGAGAAGGATGCAGGAAAAGTATGAAATGAGAGTCAACAGCCTGAATGAGGAAAACAACACCTTAAAAAATAGACTAACTCAAATGGCAAAGGAGGCCCAAAAAGGCAATGAGGAGAAGAATGCCTTAAAAAGTCGAATTTGCCAGATGGAAAAGAATCTCAAAAGTTCACTGAGGAGATTCATTCCTTCAGAGTTAGACTGGAGCAAATGGAAGCTAATGACTTTATGAGAAATCAAGATGCTGTCAAGCAGATCCAAACAAATGAAAGATTAGAAGGCAATGTGAAATATCTCATGGGAAAAACCACTGACCTGGAAAATAGATCCAGAAGAGACAATTTAAAAATTATTGGACTACCCGAAAGCCATGATCAAAGATAGAACCTAGAAATCACCCTTCAAGAAATTCTCAAGGAAAATTGCCCTGATGTTTTAGATCCAGAGGGCAAAATAGAGGTTGAAAGTCCATAGGACACTAACCTCTTACTTTGTCCTAGGCATGTCTATGTTGATAATTCTGGAGTCGCCATGGCTGCTGGTGTTCTGGGCTTCCTCCAGCTGGCTGCTGGCCCTGCTGCCCTGGGGCTAAAACCTTGGCTCAAGCAGACCTGGGTTTGGCTCGGCTCCTGCGCTCTGCACACTGAGTGCTGCCAAGTCCCAGACCACTGCGCTGGTCCTTCCTGCAGGCCTGCTGGGCTGTCCTCAGTGGGAGGTTAGCTTCTCTGTGTCGTTCTGTGGGTGCTGGTGCTCTAGAAGTTGTTCAGAGTCCCCTTTTACATAGTTTGGGGGGAATCTGGGGGCAGAGTGGCTTGGAAGAGCTGTTTCTACTCCTCCATCTTGGCTCTGCCCCCATTTTCATTCTTTTAATGTTCATTCCAACTGATAATTTTTGTATTATAAATTTGTTTTCTCTCACTCAGAATATCTACTTCTTTTGGAGAGTTATTGTTTTTCTTATATTTTCTTGTTTGTGTTTTTAAATTCTGTAGTGAGAACTCTGATTTATTATCTAAGCCCGTTCTCAATTTGATCTTTCAAAAGTATTATTTGTCTTTTTAAACATTCTGAATTTTCTTGCTTTTCCAGTGTTTTTTTTTTTTTCCTGAAGGGTCTTCAGAATTCTCTTCTACTTTGAATAATTTGGGTCTGTGTTCCTGTAAAGTATAAAACTTGTTTATTATGTTCTGAATTTTCTCCTAGGTTTTACTGCCTTTTCCTTCTGTCTTTGTAATTTGTTCCATTGTTTTGTCATGTTGTATGCTAGGTTATTATTCTGCCTTTCTTTCTTGACTCTTTTGATCTTACATTTACTATTTTATTGCAATTTACACTGATTTCCTGCATCTCTCTTTTTCTTCTCCTCCTCCTTCCACTACAGCACAATAAAACTGGATATATTGTTTGTGCTCAGTTTCCTTAACACTGGGGTTCTGGGGCCCTGGACATAACCTTTGCTCAGAGTTGCCTCATTTAAGTAAGTATGGGCCTCAGATTGGTTTATGGTCCACTTTTCCCTATACACAGATTTCCTTTTAATCTTATAAATTTACTTTGCTCTATGCTACCTATTTCTTTCAAATTCCCCTCTCCCCTTCCAGTTGCTTTTTCTTCCCTCATATGATTAGGCATGATCATTTCCTGCCAATAATTTTTTGTCTCCTTTGACTCTAAGACATGGGTTTTGTTCAAGAGCAGGAATTGTAAGATGGAACTCCAAGTTATTATTTTATGAGATTTTAACTTTGTGTGGTATATTTATCTTCTTAAATTGCAGTTTCAAATTTAGTTATTCTATTTCTAGAGAATATTTTTTCCTCAGATTTTTGGGCTTCTGCTAGTTGCAGAAAAGGCCTTCTTTACTACTTTTCTGCTCAAATAATTCTCAACAATCCTATTAATTACAGTTTAGAAGAACATATTTAAGTAAAGTGCTCATATGCATTTCCATGTTCAAGATTGGGGGAATTACATAGTATAGATATTGTCACCTCAATATTAAAATAGGCTTTTGCCTACATTTCATGGAAAGCTAGGAATACAGCTGACATTGAAATATAATTCTTAATTTAACTGAACTATGCTGAGTGTCAGAGTAATGTAATGGAAAGAAAACTGGATTGTAATATCAGGAAACTTTAGTACAAGCTTTGTCACCAATTAGCTATATGACCCTGGACAAGATATTTTTTTCTCCTCTCTGGTCTTCCAATATTTTGTTTCACCATATCCCCCCCACCAACTCTATTTAATAAGCTCTAGTTGTTTCTAATTGTCTCCAAAATAAGGTATAAAATCCTCTTTTTGGTGTCCCCTACCACTTTTCCAGTTTTCTTTTAGTTTAACCCCATTACTCCCATGATCTTCAATCCAGTGACACTGACTTCCTTGCCCTTCCTCATACTGGGTATGTTCACTAGCTGTCCCACTTGTCTGGAATGCTTTCCCTCCTCAACTCAATTTCATGAATTCCTTTACTTCTTTCAAGTCTTAACTGAAGTTCTACTTTTTGCAAGAAGCCTTTCCCAATTTTCCTTAATGCTAGTGCCTTCCCTATGAGATTGCCCCTGATTTATACTGTTTCTCCCCTCTTTGTACATAGTTGTTTGCATTTTCTGCCTTTCTTTTTTATCCCTAGTACTTAGCATAGTGTCTCGCACATAGTAGTAGCTGAATAAACTCTAGTCAACCAATAAACTAACTAGATAGTTTCTTCTTTCCTTCTTCTTCTAATATTTGAATATTTAAGAGTTAATATGACTCTGTTTTTCATTCAGAGGTTTATCTATGTCTAACACATATAGCTGAACTAATGGCTCATTAGTAAAATCTGTAATTGAGATCCAAGGCCAACTCTATGAATAGACATACACTACTCTGTAATTTGAAGAACTCAGCAAGATCCTACTTGTCTCTCATGTCATTCTCTATTAGATCTACTATTAGAATCCTTTCCTTAGGGTATTCAACAAAGTGGTGTGAGAGGAGGGAATTTCCTTTAGAAGGTCACTATTCTGAGAATGGAGAGGGAATCCTTTAACAATCATCATAACATATGGCTGTTAATTACAACATTATGTGCAAATTGTATCATTTAACTATTGTAATTATCAAGATTAATGGTACCCTGCATTTATATCTCATTTGACAGTTTTCAGAGACCATTTAAAAGCATTTTCTTATTTGAACCCCATTATGATCATTTGTGGTAGGCAGGAAACTGTATTATTACAACCATTAACCATTTTATAATTGAGGATACCATAGACTTAAAGAGGGTAAGCAACTTGTTTAGGACTTCATGGTGAGTAAATAGTGGATATGGAACTAGAATCCATACCTTCCAACTCCTAATTCCCAGAACTTTCTAATACATATACACATATATATATATATATATATACACATATACATGTATATATATAATGTTAGATAATAATACATAATGTAATACATATATATATGTATATATATATATATATATATATATATATATATATATATATATATATATATACACATGTATAATTTTTTTACTGTGGAAGGCTAAGAGAACATGACCCTTCCTGGATGTAATATGGACAAGGGTATATTGTAGTCCACTTAGACTGACTCTTCAGAACTGATTTTTAAATTTTCAGTGTGAACATTTTACATTTTGGAAATTGGTGAACACCAGAAATCAGGGCTCAATTTATTGTTTGTTGCTTGTCAGGGCTTAAGAAAGTGATGGGGAAAACATAAGTAATAAAAATTAAACTTAATAGTTGTTGTGTATGCATCGTTCCTTCTCAGAAGGCCAATGGTTGTTAGACATTGCATAGAGGACAGTTAACTTTTCAGGGTCTGGAGAGGGAAGGCATTTATTACACATCTACTACATTCAGAAGACATACAGAAAGGGGGCGGGGTAAAAAACCTTTTGTGTTCTAACGGGGAAAGTACCTAACATGAATTTTATTTGCTCCAAAATTATAATCCCATTGTGATTTTAAACATCATCTTTAAACATCATCTTTAAACATCAGTTGCAAGATAGCAAGTGTCATTTATAGATATTGATTCCTGTCAAACTTGAACCAAAGGATTCGGGAGAAGAAACTTCAGAAATAGTAACACAAATCCTCATACACCATTCATAGTGGTCGTAAAACTTTAAAACCTTATTTTTCCCTATTGTACTATCTGTAATTAAGACACAATGTAGTAAGAATAACTAGATGGAGGACAAACATAAAAGAAGAAAATGTTAAAATGTGAACTTCCTGCATTTTGATATCATAATAATTATTTAGTTTCTAAGATGTCTTATGAAGAATTGACCTTTCAAACCCATAGTTCAGTCTTCTTTATGCTCAAAGACAGAATCATATTAGAATATTTTAATTCAATTCAATAAGCATCTTTTAATCACCTGCTCTGTGTAAGACACTTTGCTAGGTCCAGAAGATACAACAACAACAATGACAATGTCCTTTTCTTCAAGAAATCTACATTCTACTAAGGAAGATACATGTGTTTAGATATGCTAATGGCAAAAATACAATTAAATATAATTTTAGTGAGGGGGAGTACATTAATAATTGAAGGGATCAGGAATTAAGAATTAAGCCATGAAAGGATCTATGGATTCCAAAGGACAGGAGTGAAGAACATCCCAGACTTGAGGGATAACCCATGCAAAAACACTGAAGCAGGAAATGGAGCTTGGGAGAACAGTAAATGAGTCAATTTGGCTAGAAAATAGATTGCATAAAGGTGAGTAAGGCGTATGTAACAAATCTGGAGATGTACCAAGTTCAAACCAGGTTGTAAAGGGAATTAAATGCCAAACAGAGATGAAGTTATATTTTATCCTGGTCATAATAAGGAGACACTGAAGTTTCTGCAGTAGTAAAATGAAAAAAATAAATGATTTTTTAATTTAAAAAATACCTTATTAAGCAATTTAATCTGTTTTCCTAAAATTTCATGAAACCTTTTGGTGCCATTTTTCCCAGAGAAAACTCTCTAAGCCATCTGAGGTCATACAAGGAAAAACACAAAGAAGAAATAAGCCCATGAAATAAGTACAGCAACAGAAGGCTGGTGTGCCACATATATCTTATGCACACATGTTTCCAAAAAAGAAGAAAAAAAGTTAAGTCTACCACAGAGCACCTTGCTACACTAACACAGGCTAGGGGTGGGAGTATGTGCTATTCTAAGCATTTATTTCCAGTAAATAAGCAGATTGAGCCAATACCTTTGTCATAACCACTGTGAAATATTTACTTTCAGGAAATTCACCAGAATCCTGATACAAATGTACATACTCAGCCAGATGACATGAAAATGGGAGCAACTGTTTCCTGATGTAAGGGTTCTCAATCCTGAGTGTTCATAAGTTTTTTATCCATTTTATCCATGAAGCACTAAGGACAAATGGGAGATACCCATTTGACTCACACCTCAGTGCTAAAGGCTGCCCTCTAGTTCAAAGGATTACCATCTTCATTCTAACCCATTCCTCTTGGGAAAGGGTGACTCTTCCCTTCAGAGTCTTAGAATAGAGTCATCTGCTAACCTGTTCCATGAAGACACATATGGCACATAAGAAGACCAGGAGTTCAAATCCTGCCTTTGGTACTTTTTAGCTGTATGATAGTGGGCAAGTCACTTTATCTCTTGGAGCTAGAGTATCCTCATTCGGACAATTGTGATAGTACTACTACTAGCTGTTGTTTCATAAGGCCATCATAGGGCTTAAATGGGATACTACAAATGATGTCCCAAAAGTCTGTGTTAAAAAGTCTTTAATACTGTAAAATACATTTTTAAACCTTTCAAGGTTCAATAGCTTAAAACTATACTGATTTTTGGGATGCCTTGCATATAAAGTACTTTGTAAACTATAAACCACCATAAAATTATCAGCTATTAGTATCATCTCTCACTACCACTACTATCCACAGATGGATTACCCCTTTCCTCCCTCCAAGACAGTCACCTCTAAGTCTCATCCCTTCAATTCCAACATGAACTCACCCTATTGAGTAAATTTAATCTCATATCTTCCCCTCATCACTTTTCAAATTAATTCAATATCCTGTTAGATACCTTCTCCCTTGCCAGATTTACAGCATATTCTCTACCCTGTATTCACTTCTGCTAACAATTGAACCATCACTTCTTACTTCAGTTTCCTCTACTGTCATCAGGAAAATGGCAGGAGAATGTGTAGTGGGGGTAGATTAGAAGATATCCAAAGTGCTTTCCAGTTTTAACATTTTAGGATTCTGTAGTTCTGTTCATAAACCTGGAATTTCTGCCAATGTCTATTTCGAACTTGGTATCCATGAGAACATTCAAAAACATTCAGTTCATTTAAATAAACATTTACAAGTCACTCACTTTATGTATAGCACTGTTCCAGGTGGTAGGGAGGGACCCAAAGTTTAAATAATCTTTCATGTTACTAAAAGAGCAAGAGGGAGATAGAAGTACTCACCCAATAATTATATTGGAAAACAATCCACTATAGTTGCACAAGAGCAATGTGAAGAACATGTCATTTGAGGTATCTAGAGGGGAAAAAGGACATTGCTGATTGATGGAAATCAGGGGGGAGAATTCACAGATGAAGTGACATTTGAATTTGTCTTAAAAGATGAATGTGATTTCGGGTGGAGCCAAGATGGCGGAGTAGAAACAGCTCCTCCAAGCCTCTCTGCCCCCAGATTCCACCCAGACTATGTAAAAGGGGACTCTGAACAACTTCTGGAGGCCCAGCACCCACAGAACGACACAGAGAAGCTAACCTCTCGCTGAGGACAGTCCAACAGCCCTGCAGGAAGGACCAGCGCAGTGGTCTGGGACCTGGCAGCATGCAGAGGGCAGGAGCAGAGCCAAGCCCAGGTCTGCATGAGCCGAGGTTTTAGCCCCAGGGTGGCAGGGCCAGCAGCTGGCTAGAGGAACCCCAGAACACCAGGAGCTGTGGTGACTCCAGAATTATCAACATAGACATGCCTGGGACAAAGTAAGAGGTTAGTGTCCTATGGACTTTGGGACCTGTATTTGGGGAATGCATCAGCTCCCTCCCCTGGGGGCTAGAAGCCTCTGAGGAGACACACCATTTTGTAGTTTTCAGAGGAAGCTCCGGCTCCCAGCCTACAAATCGTGGGGAGATCCAGCAATCAGTCTTGGGGGGTAATTGTTCTTGCTTTAACCTCCCTGGATCTGGATTGTGATCTAGGGTGGAAGTTGTGGGTGGGTTTACAGTTTGCCAGAAACAGAAGTTGCCCCCCACACATTCGGGACGAAAATTCCTCTATCTGGCCTTAAAGCCATAGTGTGGCAACAAACCCAAAAGTCAAGCAATTAAGTGGCAACATGCCAAGGCAAAGGAAACAGAAAAATGCAACTCTAGACTCCTATTTTGGGGGCATAGAGAGGGAAAAGGACTGTGAGGTCAGAAGTCCTGCTCCAAAAGCCCCAGGGGAAAACATGAGAGGGTTGCAGGAAAGAGAAATGAGAAGGATGCAGGAAAAGTATGAAATGAGGGTCAACAGCCTGACTGAGGAAAACAACACCTTAAAAAATAGACTAACTCAAATGGCAAAGGAGGCCCAAAAGGGCAATGAGGAGAAGAATGCCTTAAAAAGTCGAATTTGCCAGATGGAAAAAGAATCTCAAAAGTTCACTGAGGAGATTCATTCCTTCAGAGTTAGACTGGAGCAAATGGAAGCTAATGACTTTATGAGAAATCAAGATGCTGTTAAGCAGATCCAAACAAATGAAAGATTAGAAGGCAATGTGAAATATCTCATGGGAAAAACCACTGACCTGGAAAATAGATCCAGGAGAGACAATTTAAAAATTATTGGACTACCTGAAAGCCATGATCAAGGAAAGAACCTAGAAATCACCCTTCAAGAAATTCTCAAGGAAAACTGCCCTGATGTTTTAGATCCAGAGGGCAAAATAGAGGTTGAAAGAATCCACAGATCACCTCCTGAAAAAGATCCCAAAAAGAAAACTCCCAGAAATATTATAGCCAGGTTCCAGAATCCCCAGATCAAGGAGAAAATACTACAAGCAGCCAGGAAGAAACAATTTCAATATTGTGGAAACACAATCAGAATAGCCCAGGAGCTGGCAGCTTCTACACTGAGGGATCGAAGGGCATGGAATATGATATTCCAGAGGGCAAAAGAACTGGGAATGAACCCAAGGGTCACCTACCCAGCAAAACTGAGTATTTTGTTCCAGGGGAAAATATGGTCATTCAGTGGAATAGAGGACTTTCAAGCATTCTTGAGGAAAAAACCAGAATTGAATAGAAAATTTGACATCCAGACACAAGAAGCAAGAGATGCCTGAGAAGGTAATCAGGGAAAAGAAATCAAAAGGAACTTATCAAAGTTGAACTATTTACATTCCTATATGGAAAAGCAATAACTGTGACTGATGATATCTTTCTCACTATGAAAATAATGGAAGAAGGGGGTGTGGTCATATGAATACATATGTGAATGTGTGTGTATATGGTTACAGTTATATATGGATAGAGGGCATAGGTTGAATTTGTTGGGAAGGGAGAATACTCAAGGGATGAAATTATGAGGTGAGAGAGGAAAATGGCAAGAGGAGATGGGGAGAGACAGGGTAGGGTAAACTATCCCATGTAGAAGAAGCAAGGGGAAGTGGTTGCAAAGGAGGGGGAGAATAAGGAAGGCTAAAAAGGCAAAACCACATTCACACTGAATTTGTTTCAGGGAGAAAATGACATACATACTAAATGGGATATCTCAACCTGCAGCAGAATAGGGGGAAGGGGGATGAGAGGAGGGATGATGGATGGGAGGGCATCCTTGGGGTGAGGGGAGGTTGGAAGTACCCACTATAGAAGAGGGACAGGATCTTGTGGGGAATGGACCAGGTGGGGGATGGGATTAGTGGGAGGGAATTATAAGCAGCCTTGTTCAACATATCTACTATGATAATGTTTTGCATAGCTAGACATGTACAACATATACTGAATTACTTATCTCCCAAGAAGGAATGGGTGACAAGGGAGGAAGGAAATGGATCTGAAATTCAAGGTCATAACATTAAATGTTTCAAATATATATAAATACTATTATTAATACTCTTTGGCTTGTAATAGGGAGATAAGATGTGCAGGCATTGGGACACAAAGATGCACCTTCCTCTAATGGAAAAGTCGATGGGGTTATGGGAGAAGGTATGGGAGAGAGCAGATTGGAGGAAGCGATATCTTGTGGTACTACTATTCTGGGAGGTTGGGTAGGCAAATAATGGGGGGAAAATGATTGTAACCCAAAATCTGGTGGAAATGAATGATGTAAAACAGAAGTTAATAAAGCATTTGTTTAAAAAAAATGTAACTGGAAAATGTTTAACAAGATAAATTAATTAAATAAAATTAAAATAAATAAATAAAACCTAAAAAAAAAAGATGAATGTGATTTCAATAGGCTGAGTGGGCAAGAACGGATAAATTTCAAGACAAATTGGCATTAGAGTCAGTTAAACACTTAGGTTTATATTATTGAGAATTAGGGCTCTTGACCAAGAAAAATGCTGTACTTGATTTATTTAAGACCTTACTTTTAGGTAATATCCAAAAGAAAACATGCTTCTTCCATATAATAGCTGCTGATTCTACAAAGTAGGAAAAAAAAATCTTTGGAATGATTCTGACTTTTTATTGTGCTCTCCAAAAGATAACTTTCTATGAACAAAGAGCTAAGATTAAACTTTAAAAGAAAAAAATGCCCATTGTGGACTAACATGCCTATATTCCATCAGAATCCTGGTCACAAGAATTTATTGAAGAAACATCTAAATGAATATGTATGAACAACCCATTGAAGAAAAGAAGATTCAGAACCTACAATTCCAGGTTGATAGCATATTTACTGCCCTTCACACAATTTATGCTCTAAATCAGAGGTGTCAAATTCACTCCTAAGAATGGCCCAAATGAGATTAAACTGAAATTGGGAAATATTTAACAAGATGAATAAAAATGCAATAAAACATAGATAATATATTTTGAAACTAAAACACTATGTAATCTGCAGGGATTCTTATGTATGGAATAGTGACCTTCATTTCTATTTGAGTTTGATACCACTGCTCTAGCTAAGCTGGCTTGGGTTCTATTTCTAATGATATTCCCCTCTTGTGCCTTTAAACAAGCTATTATGCGTCTCTAGTCATTTCCCTCCTGATCTTCTCCTCTTGGATTCCCTAAATCATTTCAAGGCTCATTTAAGGTGCCATCTCCTTCAAGACCTTTCTTAATTCTCTTAGTTGTTGTTACTCCTGCCATGCCCAATCACTTTGTATTTGTTTGGTATGTAAATTAACTTATCTGTAAACCATATTAGATCCCACCACCCCCAATAGAATGTAAGCCCTTTAAGGGCAAAGCTGTTTTATTTTGGTCCTTGTATGTCTAGTACCCACCAGCACAGAATAGTAACTGGAACATAATAAATGCTTAAAATATGTCATTTGATTTAAACTAAAATCGAAGTACAATTCCATAAAAACAGTCCTGGATGAAAAGATGATATAATAATTCTTCACTATGCTTGGAAGTGTCATAATGTACCTTATAGATGTGTAATCATATCCAATAGAATGTAAGTTCCTTCAGGGTAAGGACTCTCATTTTTCTCACTATATCCTCCAGGCATAGCTCAGTGGCTATGATATATTAATCTTGCAGGTGCTTAATAAATATTTTTGATTGGCACATCTCTCTGCATGATTGATGTCTTCAAACGGTTATCATAGAATAGCAATTCGTTATTTTAAATGACTATGGAGGGTAGAATTAGGACCAATGAGTGAGAGTTTTAGAGAGATTTATTTCAGCTCACCATGAAAGAGGACTTACTTCCTTACAATTACAATTTCTCCTATTAGTAAGTGAATTGCTCATTATGGGAGGCGTTCTCTGAGAACCCAAATGGGTACTTGTCAGGAACAGTGTAGAAATAATTGTTCTTTTGGACAAGGCATTTTGTTCAATAACCAAAAACAACCATCCTAATTCCAATGTATTATGATTTAGTCTCCATTTCTATTTTTTTGGAAAATGTTTCATTTATCCCAACTAAATTTAAAAATAATTTTAACATTCATTTTTTTTATTTTAAGTTCCAAATTTTCTCTTTCCCTCGCTCCCTCCTATGCCCCTTCTCTGAGAGGGTAAACAATTTAATCCAGGTTATACATGTTCAATCATAATCTGTATTTTTAAACAATACTATTTTTAATTGATGAGTTCAAATCTAGCTTTAGACATTTACTAAATAAATGCAGTCCTTCCTCTAATTATCAGAATTACCATTTTAATTGAAGCTATTACTATTTTTGCTATAATTTTACTTGATTACAGCCTAATTTGCTAAAGTCATGACCTCATCTGTTTCATATTTGCAGAACTCCAAGGTCTTCATCAAAATCCATTCTCACGTTTAAAAAAAAAAGCAAAGGCAACAAAAAAAGTAAATACAGCTCATCTTTACTGTTAGGGGAAAAAACATTTTTCTTTTCTTTTTTTCTTTTTTTATCTTTTTTTTTTAAACAAATGCTTTATTGACTTCTGGTTTACATCATTCATTTCTGCCAGATTTTGAATTACAACTTTTCCCCATTTTTCCCTGACCCACCACCCCAGAATAGCAGTCCCACAAGATATCCCCTCATCCGATCTGCTCTCTCCCATATCTTCTCCCATACCCCCTTTGACTTTTCCATTAGAGCAAGGTGAATCTCTGTGCCCCAATGCCTACACATCTTATTTCCCACTTACATGCAAAATAGTATTAATCATAGTATTTATATATATTTGAAACGTTTACTTTTAAGACCTCGAATTTCAGATCCATTCCCTTCCTCCCTTGACACCCATTCCCTCTGGGAAGATAAGGAATTCGGTATGTGTTGTACATGTATAGCTGTGCAAAACATTACCATAGTAGATATATTGTAAAAGGCTGCTTCTGATTCCCTCCCACCCATCCCAACCCACACCTGGTCTATTCCCTACTTTGATCCTATCCCTCTTTGAAAGTGGGTACTTCCAACCTCCCCTCCCCCCAGGAAAAAAAAAAATTTTTAAATCACTTATAGTTCCCAAAGTGTTAGTGACATTTTAATACGATAATATGCAAGTTTTTTCCCCCGTTAGACATATGAGTTTATTGATTTAGGTGTATTCCCAGTGAGGAAACATTTTCTATTAATGTTACTATTTGGCAACTTGAAATGTTATAGAGTTGTTTGTAGGCATTGAGAAGTTATTCGTCCAGGATCACATAGTCCATTGCTCTTCCTGAATTTCAAACTAGCTATCTATTGTAACGTTCTGTGTCCTAGAACAGGTTTAGAAATCAAAGAGCAGAAAAGAAGAAATATGGAGAATGGCCCTTAAGGAAAAATGTCCAAGCAGATTCTGTCCTAGGAAAAAAAAAACCTTCATTCAAGCAACTGGAGTTATCAAGTTTGTTCTAGACCTTCACCTTGAGTCCTTTGCAATCAAATCCAATAAAAATGAATGTTCATACTCCCATTAACCACTTCTATTAATCTTTAAATGTCTATTTTTCTCTCTCAGTTTCCCATAATTTCAGTGTTGCTGGGCTGAATTTGCAAGCACATTCAATGCTATTCAATAGGAGATCTATGTCTTAAACAGTGCCATTTGGTTAAATGTAGCAAAAGGAAATATAGTTTACATACAGAATTTCTCAACTGTTAAATGAGGAGGGGGAGAATAAAAATACAAAGAAATAAAAAAAGAGAGAGACAAAGAGACAAAGTAAAATACATTAAAAATTCTGATAGAAAAAATGTATACAATATGTGTGATATGCATATATATACATATATAGCATTTATTTTATATTATTTAAGAATCTGAACAATATTTTATGCACATTATAAAATACCATTGCATTTAACTTGTGTAGTACTTTAAAGTTTACAATGATTTTTTTTTCATAATGGTCCTTGAATGTTAGTAATTCAAGTGTTATCATTCCCATTGTAGAGATGAGAAAACAGTAGTTCAAAGAGGATAAATGACTTGATCTGATCTATGGAAGCAGTAAGTGTTAGAGCTGGGCTTGAAACCCAGGGTTCTATGGAGTCTAAGTTCAGTGTTTTTACCACTGGACTCCCAAGTTTCCATTTACCAAGGGAAATAGCTTCCTTTTGAAGAAAGATTTCTCCCCTTTGCTTTGATCCTCTTAAAATTCAATTTAATTTGCTTCTAACCTGAATAGAAAACATAATTATAGGAAGAATATTTTCTACTTCACTCCTTGATAACTCTGGTGGAGGCAGCTGGTGGAGCTGTGGATAGAGTGCTGGACCTGGAGTGAAGTAGATCTGAGTTCAAATCCAGCTACAGACATATATTAAGTTCACCCCAGCTTCCTCAACTATAAAATAGGGTTAATAACGATGCCTACTTCTTAGAGTTGTTAAGAGGATCATATGGTATAAGATTTCACAAAATAGCACAATTTCTGGCACAGAGTAGGCATTGTATAAATGCTTAATCTCCCTTACTCCTTCTTTGCATATTTTCTTCCCTCTTTCCCCCATGAGATGGCAAACTCCTTTAGAGCATTAATTTTTTCCATCTTTCTTTGTATCCCCAACACTTAACACAGTGCCTATAACATAGTAGGTGCTTTAAAAATGCTTGTTGATTAATTAGCTGATTTCAATGATGTGTTTACTCAGTTGATTTCTCTACTGACATGGATCATACAAAACCCCTCTACAACACCATTTTTTCTTTGAGAGTTGTTGTGACTAATACCAACAATAGAGAAAAATACCAACAATAATCACCTGGAAGTAAACCTGATGCTCTTTGAAACGAGGGAAATCAGTCCTCAGCTGAGGAAAGTTCAGAGAGACCAATACCAGGCCCATATAAGGCCCACATAGCCCTCAGAAACCCAGAAAAACTCTGATAAAGCATCAGAGAATAACTTTTGTAAAAGACAAGAAGAAAATGTTCCATCATTTTAAAGAGAAGCTAATCATTTTTATGAAAAGATGCATTGGTGGGACAAGATTAATTCCACAATTTCTTCTAAGTCTAAATTTATGGTTACTCAGTGGACAAAGCACTGAGTTTAGAATTAGGAAGATCTGAGTTCAAATGTGGCCTCAGACACTAACTTATTTTGTGATCCTGAACAAGTCACTTAACCTCTGTCTGACTTGGTTTCTTCATCAAAAAATTGAGGATAATTACAGCACATACCTTGCAAATTTGTTAGGAGGATCAAATGATTTTTCTTTTTTTAATTGTAAAATTATTCCCTGGAATATAGTCCCTGGAAAATAGTATGCTATATAAAGGGTAGTATGAAGATGATGATGATGATGATGATGATGATTCTATGAATGTTAAAATTTTAGACAAGAAAAATGAACCCAAAAAAATATTTTCTGGATAAATTATCATAGGGTGGGGTGTAGCAGCAAGCACCCTAGCATCCACAGGGTGGCTGCCAACACAGGTTCTTAGATCTGCCTTTCTAAAGGAAAGCAACTCAAAATGGGTTGACAATCTTGCTTTAATCAAACTTATATCGTTTTCCTAGTTCAGGGGGAAAAGGTCAGCACCCCAAACTTCAGAGAATACAAACAAGTTACAAGAAGAAGTTACAAGCAGACAGGCTTCCAGCTGTCAGACCATTACATCCATACCTAGTCAATTACCAGAAAAGGAAGCACTAACATCTGGGTTTTCAAAGCTGGGGGACTCAATGTCTGCCCAAAGTCTCTTATGGTCAAATCACGCAACCATTCTCAAAGTGAGCCCCAAACTAAACCTCACATCAGGATATATATAAAGACTTCTCCTGGCTTAGAGAATATCATAACCCTTTTGACCCATTGCCCAATCACAAAATATCAAGGTGTGGGCATTCCTGAAAAACAAGCCTCCCACCACAGGCTCCATGTGACCACATTCAGCCTATTAGAGGGTAGAGTATATTTTCAAATCAAGGAAGGTTCTCAGAGTCACTTAAGCCTATCAAAGGGCCTAGGGGCAGGGGAGATCTTAGGTTTCCATTCTCATAACATGGTGGGGAGTACACAGTATGTCAGATTCCCACATTCCTTGCATTCCAATTTGCATACTATAAAGCTGAGATAGGAAGAAGAAGAAGAATAACAACAGCAACAGAAGAATTTCTTCTCTGCTGTGGAAATCAAAAGAACTCAGAATTAAAAGTAGAAAATCAGTAGAAATGCATGCTTGAGTCTTGTTTTGATCTCTAAAAAAGAGTAAGCAAATTATTCCTTTTCATGAACTTCCAAGAAGTATCTTCCTGCTGTGCATCTTTACGTGGCTGAGTTCTGTGACAATTTTGGGCTCTCTGGCAGTAATTGGCATACCTTAGGGTAGGAAGAGGTAAAGATAATTGCACAGCACCAGGAAAAAGGCAGTCCAGTGTGGATCAGCTGCAAAATGTATCTGATCTTAACTCTACCCACCAGGCAGATAGGTGGGCTTCACTGGACTGCTCAAAAATGCAATCTAACTTAAGTAGGATTTCCTGGGTTTGCATTTTAAAGAATTAGAATTCCTGGAAGCCATTCCACCCAACCCTTCCCCCCCCTAAAAAAACCCAAAAAACAAAAACAAAAAACCCAAAAAACAAACAAACAAAAAAATAACACTTCCTTTACCCACTAAGGATCTTGTAGTTTAAGAAAACTTTTTCTATGGATTCCAATGGGTCTCACAAAATAAAAACAAAAAATGGTCCTGGAGGCTCTGTTGACTTCAAAGTTCAAGTTGGTAGATCAACTGAGAAACTGACCTGATTGGCATTGGCACCTAATTTCTTCAGGATACTGATAACTTTCTTTATTTTTGCCTCAGTGAAGAAAAAGGAACAATAATTAACTGTCATTTCAATAATAATAGCTAACATTTATGGAGATCTTATATGTCTGGCACTGTGAAGCACTTTCCAAATATCTTATTTGATTCTCACAGTGACCCTGAGGGGTAGGTGCTATTATTATCCCTATTTTACAGATGAGGAAACTGGGTCAAACTGAGGACAAATGATATTCCTAAGGTCATATAAGTAAGTATGTGAGGCTGGATTTGAGCTCTGTTTGAATTGTCTTAGGAAGATTCTGAAGATCACCTGGCTGGATAAAGTATCAGACAGTGAGGCCCTTACTCGAACTAATTTGCTAAGCATTCAGACTCTGCTTCAGAGAGTGCAACCCCAGTGGGCTGGCCACATTGTTTGAATGTAAAATGTACACTTGCCAAAAAGAGTGTTTTATGGATAACTCACAAAAGGCAAGCATTCACATGATGGTATAATGGGAATGGGAATTTGAAGATCTTCTCTTCCCCTTAATAGACCTAGGGAGGAGTTTGAAGACCTCCCCTGCTTTCAAAGTAAAATCTGCCCCCTAATAGGTTGAAAGTAATCACATGGAGCCTGTGATGGAAGGAATTTGCTTAAGGATGCAGCAGAGCCCATGGGAAGCTTCCCTGCTGTGAAGATAAACTTTGTCAACTAATAGGCTGAATGTAGTCACATGGAGCCTGTGGTGGGAGGAGGTTGCTGAAGTGAAAAAGAATCTACAGGAAGCTGGTTCAGAGGCAGCCAGACATCGGGGGAGAAAGAGGATGCTCATTAAGGAGATACAGAGGTTTGTGAGTAAATATTGATCTCGTATTGGTTTGTGGGAAGGTGTATTGGTTGGTGAGAAGGCTGAATGCTGTGGCTCTCAGCATTATTATGGCTTCTGAATATCTTTGGTGCTATGATGGAATAGACTTACTGGTTTTGGGATTCAGTTTCCTGGTGTCTAAATAAATGTTTCAGTTCTGTTCTCCGCCTGGAGAATCTGGTATATTTTGCAACTGAATGTTATGTGATACTTATAGTTACACTCTTTATTGTGATCATGGGTCATGTAAATATTGCATTGATGTTATAGGTGGTCAGAAGAAGTCATACAAGGATGCTCTCAAGGTCTCTCCCAAGAACATTGAAATTGATTGTGTAACATGCGAGACACTGTCCCAAGATTGTTCAGCATGGCATACCCACATCAGAGAAGATGCTGTGCTCTATGAGCGAAGTAGAATTGAAACAGCTTAAAGGAAATGCAGTATATGCAAATTTGGAGAATCTGCCCCAAATGTTCACATGGACTATTTGTGCTCGACCTGTGCACAGTAAAGCATTCTGAGCTCATATTTGTCTGATCAGCTACAGTTTGATACATTGAAACTTGACTTTAGCATAGTAATGTCATTTTGGTCCTCTTCTAGAAGGAACGACAAC
Organism: Gymnobelideus leadbeateri; assembly: GCA_011680675.1. NCBI lineage: Eukaryota > Metazoa > Chordata > Mammalia > Diprotodontia > Petauridae > Gymnobelideus > Gymnobelideus leadbeateri. The sequence goes on along the minus strand of WOXC01007196.1, from coordinate 200,805 downwards.
AACCAACCCAGTTTCCTCAATTGTATAATGGTAATAATAATGACACATAACCTCTCAGAGTTGTAGTGCTGATTAAATGTGACAATGTTTGTAAGTAGGCCCTTAAGAAATATTTATTTTTCTTCCTTCTTTCTTCCTTTCTTCCACCAAAATAGCCACCTTCACTCTCTGTGTAAAGTTAGGTGCAAATGCACTAGACAGAAATCAATGTACATTTTCTTATGCCTCAATGTAGCCATCAAGAAAATTGGGTCAGAGGCACAGATTAATAACATGTCAAATGTTTGAAACATTTTGGAAGGAAGGAATTCAAAATGTTTTGCAAACTCTTCCATTTGCAAGATTCTGAAAATATCCTTGGGATTCTAGCTTAACTAGCCATTGTGAAATGAAACACTCATGGTACTATTCCAATTACATAACAAGTGTGTCAATGACTTATACCCAGCTATACATTTTGAAATTCAAAAGGGTAAGATTTTTGCTATAGTATGTGAAGGTCAAGAAGATAATTTAATGGAGGCTACCTGGAGGCTTTTTTAGAAAGCTGTTGAACAGCAAGAATTTCTCATCACATGTTCTGTCCATGCCTTTCTTATGCTGTCAGTGAGTAGGTATGCTACTGAATCACACCTTTATAAAGCACAGTCCCATAGGTAGAGTTTGGAAACAGGCAACATACTACATACTGGGCATAGATCTAATAATAAGTATTGTTTTCTTGTTTCTCATGCCAAAAGCTGGAATTTCTGCTGCTGAAATGAGAAAAGAAGAAAACAAGAGCAGCCAACCTTTTTTTAGGAAATGAATACAGTTCTTGGCAACAGGGTCCATATGAATTCACTGATAAAATCTACCTGCAGCATTATCCACTTAAAGTAGCCTGACTGAGTCCTCCTTTGTACTAAAAGGTAAGAAATCCTATGGGGAAGTCTTTTCAGCACTGGGATAATGGCTCTCTGGAATCATGAATAAAAGTGTAAAAGAATGATACCTCTCTGTCAAGGGGAGATCATTCTCATGGCTCCAGGTGGGAGTTGGATGTTGAAGAAGAAACATCTCAGCAAAGAATTGGGCATGGAAAAAACAGGGCTAATCTGGGGAGGGGCATATAACAGTTTCTTTGGAGATACTTAATCAGGCATAAAAGGAGACCATTATTTATAGATTTTATTTAACTGATCATGAAATGAAGTCAAAACAAGGCCAGGGGTCAGTTATGATGGGACCTCAAGACTTTTCATTCTCAAGCTGTCTTTTAAATTCTATGTATAGAATTTGACAGTTTTTACAAAATAGCTTTCTATCTTCCCTGTTCAGCATTTGCTTGATTCCAGGATGTGCTGGTAGAAGTCAGGTTAGATTACAGATGTAATAATCTATATTTTTGAGGAGCTTAATGGTTGACAGAACACTTTGACATCTGTGATGTCATTTGATTCTTACAATAGATATTACTTTTTCAATTTTGATAGAGTAGGAAACTGAGGCTCAGAGAAAGTGGGATTTACCTAAAGATACCCAACTAATAAGTGACTGATGTCAGACTCAGACCCAGGGAAAGTCAACACGTAGACTCTAAAAAAAAAATCCGCTTCACGGGAAAAAGATACAGAAAAGCATGGCTGGATAGCAATTCATATGAAGAAGATAAAGGGATTTTTGTGGGTTGCAAGCTTAGTATAGGTCAGCTATGTGACATGATATCCAAACACAGGTGATAAGCTTGTAAGCTTACTGAAGAGAGATATAGTGTCCAAAAAATGGGAATTGAAAGGCTCATTCTGCTATGCCCTTTTCAAACCACATCAGAAATAATTCTATTCATTTCTGGGCTATATTTTAGTCAAGTAGTTGACGAGCTGGGCAATATTCAGTGCTGGGGACAAGAATGTTCAGGGGCCCTGAAACAATACAATATAAAGTTCAGCTGAAAGACCTAGAATTGTTTTGCAAAAAGAAGATTTTTATTATCATTACTACTATTACTAATAACTGAGTCTCTCCTGCCCAGAAGATATTTTCCCATTTATCCCTGTCCTTTTGAACATGATCTCTCCTCTTTGGGGTTCTAGGGCTTATGAGAAATGATGACTATGTGTTAACTTCTTTCTCTGTTATAAACATTTTTGTGCAACTGGAGGGATGTGACTCAGCCCCAATATGTATCTGCTCTAAATATTGAGTTAGTGTTTTTTATTCTACAATCTCTTCAAAATATATTTACATCAATGTTGGCTTAGCTCTTAAGCTCTTTGAGGAGAACTGGGCCTGGATAATCCTCTTAGCCCAGTGTCAACCATGGGCAGTTAAATACTTGTGATATCTATGTCTATTCTGATTTATCTGTCTACAGAGAGACACATTATATGTGTGTATATTTATGTTATGTTTATATATCTGTGTGTATGTATGTTTTATATATATATATATATATATATATATATAAGTGTATGTAGGCCTCCCTTACCCCTCTTTAAAATAAGGTAAATAGTGGTATTAGAATGGTGGCAAAAATTAAAAATCTGTGTGACAGGCCATTAGATATGATGAGACAAAAAAATTAATTCCATCATGTCTTACCATCTTGTGAAAGCAGATTAAAATCCACTCACAGAATCAAAGGGTCCCTATACATTGCACATACAAATAACTGAATTGTCTGTCAAACAGTGAAATATTGTATTGATAAAAACCAGAGCCACAATTAGGGTAAAAAGATCAATGCTTTGCCACAAGACATTAGAATTTAGAAATCTCCCCCTCTCCCAAAGATGCTGAAATGAGCAGAATAAGAACATTGTACATAGCAACAATACTGTTAAGTGTGACCAGCTATGGAAGACTTAGTCAGTCTTTTCATTTCACTTTGCATAAATTCATATAAGACTTACCAGGTTTTTCTGAAGCTATCCTGCTTATCATTTTTTTTTTTTGCTTTTTGGAGGGGGAAGGACAGGACAATTGTGGTTAAGTGACTTGCCCAAGGTCACACAGCTAATTTTGTGTTAAGTGTCTGAGTATTCCATCATAATCATATACCTCTTATACTTGTTAAGCCTTTTCTGAATTAATTGGCTTCCCTTAAATTTCTAATTCTTCACCATCATAAAAATAACTGCTTTAAACATTTTGGTCCATACAGGTGCTTTTCCTTTTTCTTTGATCTCTTTGGGGAGGTGACTTAATAGTGGTATTTCTGGGTCAAAGATTATATATAGTTTTAGAACGCTATTCTCCAGAATGGTTGAACCAGTTCACAATTCCACCAACAATGTTTTAGTGTACCTATTTTTTCCACATTCCCTCCATCATTTATCATTTTTTTCTGTCACATTAGCAAATCTGTTAAGTATGAAGTGGTATTCATAATCTTTTTAGTTTGTATTTCTCTAATCAATCACTATGCAAAGCATTTTTTCACATGACTATTGATAACTTTGATTTCTTCTTCTGAAAAGTGTCTTTTATTATTGTTTGCCCTCTTATCAATGGGAACAGCCCTTATTTTTATAAACTGGGCTCAGTTTCCTATATTTGAGAAATGAAGTCTATGTCAAAGAAATTTATTTTAAATTCCCTCCTCTCCAGTTTCCTATTTTACTTTTAAATTTGACTGCATGGGTTTTTTTTATGCAAAATCTTTTTAATTTCATGTAATCAAAATTAATAAATATTCATTAATCCATTTTACTACATGAAATCTTCCCTATTTTTTGGGGTCATAAACTTTTCCCTTATAAATAGATCTGAAAGGTAAAATTTTCTGCACTCCCTTAATTTCCTTGTTTTAGCACCCTTTATATCCAAATTTTGTTTATATTTGACTTTAAGTTGATATAGAGTTTGAAATACTGGTCTTTGCATAGTATCTTCCAAACTACTCTCCAGTTTTCCAGTTGATTTTTAACCTCCAGTTTTCTTTCTTTGTTTTTGCTTTCTCCAGTTTTGGTACTAAAACCATATTATGTTATAAATTAATTTGGTAGCACTGCCTTTCTAATCTATTTTTAAATTATTTGTATATTATGGAGACTGTTCCTTAAATATATTTTTTTAATTTTTTAAAATTATTTTAAATTAATTAATTAAATTATTTTTAGTTTTTGACATTCATTTCTACAAGATTTTGAGTTACACATTTTCTCACCACCTTTCCCCTACCCCCCACCCCAAGAGAGTGAGCCTACTGAGTACCCCTTTCCCCAATCTGCTCTCTCTTATATACTCCCCCATACTCCCTCTAACTTTCTAGTAAGGCAAGATGGGTTTCTATGCCCCAGTGTCTATATATCTTATTTCCCAGTTGCATGTAACAAATATTTTTTTTAACATTTGTTTTTAAAACTTTGATTTCCAGTTTCTTTCCCTTCTTCCCTCCTCACCCACACCTACTGGGAAGGCAAGCAATTCAATATAGGTTGTACATTTGTAGTTACACAAAACATTTCCATAGTAGTTATATTGTGGCAGACTAATTATATTTCCCTCCATCCGATCCCTCCCCCTACTTGTTCTATTTTCTACTTTGATCCTGTCCCTTTTCAAAAGTGTTTGCTTCTAACTATCCTCTCCCCTAATCTGCCCTTCCTTCTATCATGTTCCCTCTTATCACCTCCCCCCTACTTTCCTGTAGGGTAAGATTCCCAATTGAGTGGGTATGTTATTCCCTTTTTAAGCCAAATTCAATGTGATTAAGGCTGACCCTTTCCCTTTCACTTTCCTTCTATTCCACTCCATTGTAAAGGTTTTTTCTTGCCTCTTTTATATGAGATAATTTATCCTATTCTATCTCTCCCCTTCTCCTTCTCCCAATATATTCCTCTCTCACCTCTTAATTTTATTTTTGAGATATCATCCCTTCATATTCAAGTAATCCTATATCTTCTATGTATACATGTACACACATATACACTCATATATGTACTTATATACACATACTCCCTACTTATATATACTTATACACACATATGCCATACATATATATTTGTTTCAACTATCCTCACACTGGGAAAAGTCTCATGAGTTACAATTATCATTTTTCCATGTAGGAATATAAATAGGTCAACTTTAATAAGTTCTTTATGATTTCTTTTTCCTGTTTACCTTCTTATGCTTCTCTTGCTTCTTGTATTTGGAAGTCAAATTTTCTGTTCAGCTCTGTTTTTTTCATCAAAAATCCTTGAGAGTCCTGTATTTCACTGAATGACCATTTTTTCGCCTGAAGCGTTATACTCACTTTTGCTGTGTAGGTGATTCTTGTTTTTAATCTTAGCTCCTTTGACCTCCAGAATATCATATTCTAAGCCCTTCAATCCATTAATGAAGAAGCTGCTAGATCTTGTGTTATCCCTATTGTGCTTCCACAATACTCAAATTTTTTCTTCCTGAATGCTTATAATATTTTCTCTTTGATGTGGGAACCATGAATTTGACTATAATATTCCTAGGAGTTTTCTTTTTGCGATCTTTTTCAAGAGGTTATCAGGTGAATTCTTTCAATTTCTATTTTGTCCTCTGGTTCTAGAATATAAGGGCAATTTTCCTTGAGAATTTCTTGAAGGATGATTTTTAGACTCTTTTTTGATCATGGTTTTCACAGGTAGTCCAATAATTTTTGGATTACATCTCCTGGATCTATTTTCAAGGTCAGTGGTTATTCCAATGAGATATTTCACATAGCCTTCTATTTTTGTTATCTGTTTGGATCTGTTTTAAATTATGTTGATTTCTCAAAAAGTCATTAGCTTCCATTTTCTCCCATCTAACTTTGAAAGTATTCTTCTCTTCAGTGAGCTTTTGTAATTCCTTTTCCATCTTGGCAATTTTGATTTTAAGGCATATTTCTCATTGGCTTTTGGAGCCTCTTTTGCCATTTATGTTATTCTATTTTTAAGGTGATATTTTCTTCAGTCATGCTGTTGCCTCATTTTTCATGATTTTCTTGCATTATTCTCAATTCTCTTCCCAATTTTTCCTCCACTTCTCTTACTTGATTTTCAACATCCTTCTTGAGTTCCTCCATGGATTGTAACAGCTCATATTTTTATTGGAAGATTTTGATGTTGGTGTTTTGACTTTGTTGTCTTCTTCTGGTTCCATGTTTTGATTCTTTTTGTCCCCCAAAAAAGGATTCTGTGGTCTGATTGTACTTCCTCTGCTTGTTCATCTTGCCAGCCAATTATTAGAATTTTGATCTCTTTGCTAAGGTAGAACTCTGCTTCCATAGTGGAGAGAGCTGGCTCCCAAATTGCTGGGGTTTTCTTAATGTCAGAGCTACAAGGAGGGTGCCCTCTCTACTGACATCACAAGCTTTGGCACACTGCCGTTCCTCCCCCTAGGACCACTAGCCAAGACTGTGACCCACATCCAAGCATGTTACAGCAAGAGCAATTACACTTTGAGTGATCACTTGGTCCTCTTACAAACTGCAGGCAAGGAGCTACAGAGGCAGCCACAGGGCAGCTGCTGCAGCTGCCACTCCTCTACCACCTCTTGCCCTTGGTGCATGGGTTGGACCCTGTTCTTCTGTCACAGGATTCCAACAGTGTTCTCCACTGACCTTTAACTTTCTCTTTGGTGTTTCTGGGTTCAGAATTCTGGAAACCACCACAGCTGCTCGTGATTCACTCTCCTGAAGTCTGCCTTTGCTGGTCTGGACCACTGGTCAGGGTTGCCCTGGGACTGGCCCTGGGAAGCTCACATAAGACTACACTTGGCCTCCAGCCCAGTGAGACAGAACCTTCTTGTCATCCTGCCAGGCTGCCTTCAGCAGGAGATTTTGTTTCTCTCTGTCACTTTGTGGGTTCTGTAGCTCTAAATTTTGTTTAGAGACATATTTTACAGGTTTTGGAGGTGGTTTTAGGGTCTTCCTTGATCATGGCTTTTAGACATTCTAATACTTCTTAAATTATCTCCCCTCAATCTATTTTCCAGGGCAGTCATTTTTATAACAAAATATTTCATATTTTCTTCCATTTTCATTCTTTTTACTTTGTTTTATTTTTCTTGATGTCTCATAGTGTTATTGACTTCCCCTTGACAGATTCTAATTTTTAAGGAAATATTGTTTTTTTTTTTATAAAGATTTTCTATTTATTTTCCCATTTGACCATTATGCCTTTTAAGGAGCTATTTTCTTCAATTAGATTTTATCCCTGTTTTTCCATTTGGACAATTTTAGTTTTAAAGGAGGTATATTTTTCATTATTTGTGTGTGTGTTTGCCTCTTTTACCAAACTGTTAAATGTCTTTCTCAAATGTTTTCACATCATTTTCATTTCTTTTTTCATTTTTCCCCCTACCATTCTGGTTTCTAATTTTTTTTAGCTCTGCCAGGAATTCATATTTGTATCACATTTTTCTTTGAAGCTTAATTTATAGCTGTTTTGACATCATTGTTTTCTTCTGGGTTTGTACCTTGATCTTCTCTATCAATTCTGGTATCTTTTTAAAGTCAAGTCCTTTCTTTTGTTGTTTGCTCAGTATTACAGCCTATTTATTGACTTTGAACTTTACATTAAAGTTGAGCTATGTTCCCAGAGTGGGGGAGGAGGTCACTATTCCAAGTTTCCGGCTTTTTCCATTTGTTGCTTTTGGTTAGTTTTGGAGGTTTGGAAGTTTTCATTGTTTTCAAGGTGATAGGATACAGGTAGAGGTGCCATCACTTCTGCTTTATGACCAACAGTGATATTCTTCTACAAGAAAGGCCCCTGCTGTCTTGAGATAGTAGGCACTTCTCTCCATCCTGGAACCATGACCCAGAAGTTAATATTGGTAATAAAGATGCCAAACAGAGCCTTATCCCGAGACCAATGCTAGCACAGGGGTACCTTGTAATCTTTTTTCTGACCACTTGCTGATCTCCTTAGTATCTCTGGCTTGAGAGCTCCTGAAGGTGCTACTTCTGTTACCTTCAAGTCCTAAAGCTAATGTTGCCACACATGGGAATTGGGTCTGCCCCCACTACAGTGTCACAGACCTCTCCTTCTAATATCCTACGTTGTCTTGGGCTATAAACATTTTTCACTCTAGCCTTTAGTTGGCTATGCCCCTCCAGAAATCAACTTGAAGCATTGTTTTAAAGCTGTTTGGAAGTGAATGTTGGGAGAGTACAGGTATAGTACTTCCTCTACTCTGCAATCTTGACTCCACCTCTGGAAGTCCCCCTAGCAGTGATCTTTTTTTTTTTTTTTTTGCTTTTTTGGAGGGCAATTGGGGTTAAGTAACTTTCCCAAGGTCACACGGCTAGGTTTTTGTTTGTGTGGGTTAAGTGTCTGAGGCGGGATCCGAACTCAGGTCCTTCCGACTCCAGGGCCAACTCTCTACTTACTGCGCCACCTAGCCGCCCCCCCCCCCGCCCCCAGCAGTGATCTTAAAGCATCTAATCTCCCTTGCTCTCTGACTGAACTACACCAGGAAAAATTGCTAAACATATCTTTACCCATTTACTCATAATCCTAGTACACATTCCACTACATGCATCCCATATGTTTGGAAAAATAAAGTAGTATTTTTTTTTCTAAAAGGCTAGAACAATATCAAGTTGGCAGGCATTTTCTTCTTTTCTAGGAATTTTTCATACAATGGACAGGAGCAAAATTTCACTCTTGCAAAAGTAGTTTAATTTTCAACCACTTAGAAGATTTATGAGTCACACTTAGAAAGAAGTCAGGACCCAAGGAATGAAGATGTATTCACTGTCTGGGTTGATTGGTTTGTATAGGGGCATGTCTACATTTTGACTTAATTTGATATGGAATAAAATAATTTCTATAAAACTTAATAATTGAAAGAATGAGAATATGGCAAAAATAAAAGTAGTCCAAATGTCATATGTACTGAAATTTCATCAAAACTGAAAATTACTACAAATGGCCTTTTTCCTTCTTCTAACCTTTGCCCAGTTAATTAGTTCATAAATAATCTCTTTTGGGGGGGGATACCAAGGGAGATGGCACTGTGGCCTTAATCCTAATGGAAGGGTTAGTGTATTTACACAGATGTAGCCAGTGAGCTGTGAGTCTACTGATGGATTTTGCTCTGGAATGGGAAGTGACCTGAAAGGAGAAAGGAACAGAAACCAGCTGGTGAAAAACAAACTATCAGCTATACTGTACATTCTCCCTGGAATAGCATTCCTGGACACTCATACCTGCGTAATTCTTGCTCATCACTCTAGGTCTGCATCAAATGTCATTTCTTCAATAAAACTCTCCTTGATCCCTCCAGTCAGAAATGTTCTTTGTCCTCTTCTAAGAGAAGGGCAATAGAATTTTGTTCTGTTATTATATTTTCACAATAAAATGTAGAAATAAACAAAAAGCCCACAGGTTAGGCATGTTGATGATTAGGCATATTGATTAGGACACTGGATTTGGAGTTAGGAAGACCTGGGATCAAATCCTGCTGCAGATACATAGTACCCATATGACTGTCCGAAAGTCACTTAAACTCTTTTTTGCTTTTATTCCCTCATCCATAGAATGATGATGTTGGATTTAATGACCTGTAAAGTTTCTTTCAATTGTAGATCTGTGGTGCTATTATGACAACTCCTTGGTATTATTGCAAAGCTATTTTCAATGTCACTCAATAAATGTTAATTTTCATGTATTTTCCACCATGTTGTGTCCTGTCATGTGTATATTTACTATCCTGTTGTATACTAGGCATGTGTAATTAATTATATCCTATGACTTCATCAATAGGGTTGACTGGCACCAGTGCTGTAACTCATCCAACTCTCTTCCTTGGGAGTAGTATGAATGTGATAATTCTGATTTTTTAAATATCTTATTTGATTTTGTAGTTATAAGAAATAAGATTCCACCATGGGGTCATTTAGGCTAAGTGGTCCTAATAACCATAAATATGTAAACAATAACATATAGCCAGAACTTTTCTACTATCCTGATTCATTCTGATCCTGTGCCAAACACATGAACAACATCTTTTCATAATTGTATGAGGCTCCCTAAAAGATTGTAATGTCTGGGTGCTGACACCCACTGCTAGAATACCCAATTACCAACTCAGATCCTCACCCAATATCTGGTCCTCAATAGGAAAGTCCTCCACCTAAATCTCATATTAATAGATGAATCTAGGGAACTTCCCCATCACATCTGGGACCAATTAAGAATGTTCCCTCCCACAATGACATACATACTAAATGGGATATCTCAACCTGCAGCAGAATAGGGGGAACGGGGATGAGAGGAGGGATGATTGATGGGAGGGCATCCTTGGGGGGAGGGGAGGTTGCAAGTACCCACTATAGAAGAGGGACAGGATCAAGTAGGGAATGGACCAGGTGGGGGGTGGGATGAGTGGGAGGGAATTATAAGCAGCCTTGTACAATATATCTACTATGATAATGTTTTGCATAGCTAGACATGTACAACATATACTGAATTACTTATCTCCCCAGAGGGAATGGGTGACAAGGGAGGAAGGAAATGGATCTGAAATTCGAGGTCTTAACATTAAATGTTTCAAATATATATAAATACTATTATTAATACTCTTTTGCTTGTAATTGGGAGATAAAGTGTGCAGGCATTGGGACACAAAGATTCACCTTCCTCTAATGGAAAAGTCGAAGGGGGTATGGGAGAAGATATGGGAGAGAGCAGATTGGAGAAAGCGATATCTTGTGGGACTGCTATTCTGGGAGGGTGGGTAGGGGAAAAACAGGGGGGAAAATAATTATAACTCAAAATATGGCAGAAATGAACGATGTAAAACAGAAGTTAATAAAGCATTTGTTTTAAAAAAAAAGAATGTTCCCTCCCAAATAATTTAAACACTTAATTGTGTATCATACCTTACAGGAAAATAGAGGGGAAGGGGATGAGGAGGGACGATAGAAGGGAGGGCAGATTGGGGGAGAGGGTAGTTAGAAGCACACACTTTTGAAAAGGGACAGGGTCAAAGGATAAAATAGAATAAGTGGGGGGCAGGATAGGATGGAGGAAAATACAGTTAGTGTTTTACAATATACCTACTACGGAAATGTTTTGCATTACTACACATGTACAACCTATATTGAAATGCTTATGTTCATAGTGCGGGTAGGTGAGGAGGGAAGAAGGGAAAGAATATGGAAATCAAAGTTTTAGAAACAAATGTTTAAAAAAATGTTTTTTACATGCAACTGGGAAATAAAATATACAGGTACTGGGGTATAGAAATCTATCTTGCCCTACTAGAAAGTTAGAGGGGGCATAGAGGAGGACATAAGAGAGATCAGACTGGGGGAAGGAATATTCAGTAGGCTCATTATTTGGGGGGTGGGGTAGGGGAAAGACAGGGAGAAAATTTGTAACTCAAAATCTTATGGAAATGAATGTAGAAAAATAAACAAAAAATAAAATTAAAAAGAACTATTTTTTAAAATGATGTCCCCTCCCACATCTGAAACTACTTTCTTGTCCTAACCAATTCCCCATTTAAGGTAAAAGCCTTCCAGAAGGTATACTCCTACCAAGACATTTTTACCATACACACCTTCCCCACGTGAGTGACCCTGGCCCTGTGTGATTTAATCTCTGTCTGTGTATATATGTTACTTTTGTGTTGCTCACTTGTTACACCAGGTAGTAATAAAGTTAAAGGTTGCATTAGTTTTTTTTTTTTGTTTGTTTTTTTTTTGTTTGTTTTTTTTTTTTCTAAAGCAATTGGGGTTAAGTAACTTGCTCAAGGTTACACGGCTAGTCATTTGATTTATGCGTGGGTGCTCATTTTCTGAGGCCGGATCTAATCTCGGGTCATCCAAACTCCGAGGCCGGCGCTCTTACTCACTGCGCCACCTAGCCGCCCCTTTAGGGCAATTGGGGTTAAGTAACTTGCCCAAGGTTACACGGCTAGGTTTTTGTTTGTGCGGATTAAGGGTCGGAGGCCGGCTCGGAACTCAGGACCTTCTGATTCCAGGGCCGGCGCTCTACTCACTGCGCCACCTAGCCGCCCCTGCATTAGTTTTAAAAGTATCAATCTTCTGTGAATCCTCAAACTCAGATCTCGTGTCCTAGTCTGAACAGTGAGTTAAATAAATCATGAGTATAATAAGTGGTTTGATGGATTTGAAGTTAGGGAGACCTGAGTTCAAAGGTCACCTTTGAAATTTATTGACTGACAAGTCCCTTAATAAGATTTTAAGTTCTAGTTTCTTCATCTGTAAATAGGAATAATAGTACCTTCTGTGAGACAGCTAGGTGGTTCAAAGAAGAGTATAAGAATCAGGAAGAGCTCAGTATGAGTTATACCCCAAATATTTACCAACTGTGTAACCCTAGGTAAGATCTCTGAGTTTCCTTGTATAATAATAGAAGCAGGCCCCACATGGGTAGAGAGCCCCACATGTGGCAAAGAGGACTGTCCTTGTGCGTTTCAAAGAGAGAACAAATAGATATCTCTAGCCTCTTCTCCCTCCACCTTTCTCCAGGGAAGACTTTCATTTCTGCCAAAAGGGGAATCAAAAGATTGGAGCCAAAGGCCACTACTTTTCTTCCTCAGAGAAAGGGGGTACATGGATAGAAGTATATATATACAAATATTAGTCTAGACTCTAGAGGAAATGATCTGGTTCAAGATAACTTTTGATAACTTTGTCATAAGAGGGGTAAGGGAGATCCCAAACTCCATATGCAACAATTGACCCTTTTTCAAACTAATATCAGTTCCACAATGAACACACATAGCAAATAGCAAAGAAGCCCATTTATCCAGATTAGAGAAAAGCAAAAATCAGAGAAAATATATGTAAAGGAAGCTAGGTAGTACAATGGATAGAGAACCAGGCCTGGAGTCAAGAAAATTTTAGTTCAAATTTGGACTAAGCCCCTTATTAGCTGTGTAAACTTGGGCAAATCACCTCATTTGCCTTAGTTATTATTTTGTAAAATGGGAACACAGTAGAGAATGGCATGGCAAAATAATGCCAAGAAAACCCTATGAACAGAATCCATAGGTCACATAGGGCTTTTTCTTTTTATAGATTAAATGACTAAATAACAAGAAAATATAGGAGAATACATATCAGATAATACAGAATGAAGGAACTCTTTCATTGGAAGTGAGATAACTCATCTGAATCAAGAAAGAACTAGATTTCACCCAAAGGGAAACTCCCTGAAGTCTCTAGAGTAGCAAGCTGGCATTAGGGATATGACAGAGACTAGAATTCCTTTCATGTCTTCCCAGAATTTGTATCTTTAGCAAACTGAAGCTGGAAACATACTCCAAACTATGCTCATGAAGAACTAAAGCTCTTGCCTCTCAGCACTCCACCAGTAATGATAGCATCTCATTTCAATGAGCTTTCAGACAGAGTTTATACTTAGTTGTATGGAGGAGATGGGATGGAATTTGATAACCACTAAGGTCCCTTCCAGTTCTAAATCAAAAATTCTATATAAGGCCCATAAGACAATTTGAACACTTTAACTATTTCAGTTATTATCTTTGTCAATATTTTCTCATTAATCTGACAAAAATCTATCCAACAAAATGAGGCCTTCCTCTGGGGTTGTTTATATATATATATATATATATATATATATATATATATCACATATAACAATGCAACTTATGTTTATTTCTCTGATTAATCCTCATTCTCTCTGCATGATAATTATATCTTGATTATATTAATTGCTATTTTGTCCTCTGTGCTATTCACTTCCTCAACTAAATTGCAAGTTCCTTGAGGAAAGAGACTTCTGTATTCCATATGGCACCATGCTGAACCCAAACCTTACATCAAAAATGATTTGTTGACTATTTCATATTCCCATATGAATTCCAGGGTAATAAATGAAGCACATTGTATATTGTTGCAATTGTTGCATATTGCCTTTGTGTACTCCATGCCCTTCCCTCCTCTCCTATACTTTCCCTGTCACAGCACTGCATCCTCTAGGATTTAAAACAGCAAGGACCTTTTGAGACCTTCTAGAGCGACCCCCTCATTTTTCAGGTGAGGAAACTGAATCCCAGAGAGTTTAAGGAGCTGTCAAGTTTCACATAGCTTGTAAGTAGCAGAAACAACAACCAAACCTACATCTTTTGCATCTCATCCCTCTTCATCCTTCGAGTCCTTTTCAGTGCCATCCTCCAAACAGCCTTCCTCTTACTCATAAGTACAAGAGATTTCTCTCCATTCTGAACAATAGCACCGTGTACACACTTCTTATTTACTCTCACTGTCCATCTTATATTATCATTATTTAAGTGAATCCCTTTCTTCTAGACTGAAAGATCCATGAGGGCAAGGGCAATGTCTAATTATGAATTTCCTTATTCCCTAAAGGTGCAACCTTGTGCTTTGAATTTGGTATTCCATCAATCGGTATACATTAATTTAATCAAACTACTTTTGCCATTAACATCGGAAACAAAATATGCCTATGTTTTCTTTAAAGACTTTAGCAAATAAACTGCTGGAGTTTATGGCATAGAGGATCTGTATGGATGTTTGATACTTCACCCCAACAGAGACTATTCTAGAAATGTAAAGCTATGCTACATTGAGGTGACATTTCCTCCAAGTCACACAGTATTCAATCTCTGAGATAGGAAGTGAGTACAGAATGCCTTATTACAAGGAAAGGGGCTGCACATACTCTACAGTACTACATTTGCTCTGCTCTTTTCATCTAGAGTAAAATGAAAATCAAAGTTGTTTAAAAATATGTCTTTAAAAGCTATGTGGTTCTGTGTGGACTGGTCCCCTGCAATATGGTCCAACATTATCTATAATAATTGGGCTCATATGGCCCATTTGTATGGAGTCCCGGTTATTTTGCCTGATCATCTGTCAACCCTGTCAGGTGGGCATCAAATGAAGACAAGTACAAACTGGCCACATATTCATCAATCTTCTTAGGAAGCAAATACACATCCTGTTTTTAGGGACTTTCAGAAGCATTGTAGAGTTCTAGCAGAACCAAGACCTGGGTTATAAGTATTATGGAGAGAACAAAAGTAGAAACTGCTGGAAAGCTCAGATTAAGCAGGAGACCCTCTGCCAGTAGGACAGCATGTTTGCCATTTAGCTGAATGCCATGGTCCAACTTGATCCTGTGTCAATTCTAGTGTCTGAAGGTTTGTGTTGGGGTGCTCTGTAGGAAAGAAGCATTTAAGGAACTCGTGTTTTTAAGACACATGTAGTAGAATGAGCAGGGACATAGAGGGTGAGATTTGAAATCAAGATGTGGATTCAATTCTCTTTTCAGCACATATAATATCTGCCATTGTGCCCAAGTCATAATCCCTTAGTATTCCCCAGACTACTCTCTTGTAAGACAAGAAATAGAAGATCAGTTGCTGATCTGCCTTGATGGGCAAAGTTTCCATGGCAGGAAGTTCACCACATCAATAGATATCATGAGTTCTCCCAAGGGGGTGCTAGCAAATGTCAATAGTTGACAAGATTTTAAGGAAAATGTACAGAGGACACACTTTTCAGTTTAATCTGAAAAAAGTTTAATCTGCATGATTAACATTTTCTAAATCACTATCCTGTCTAGACATCAATACAACAATAATTTGTGCCTTTGTATTTTTTTTAAAACTGATTTGATATTTTGCCTGATTTGTGTTACTTGTTGATTTCCAAGGTATAAAAGCTTAGTCTGAAGGTTTTATAATTAGTTCTCATGATATCAAAGTCACTTCCAGAATCCCCCCTGTTCTTCCCCTACCCCCTTCTCTAACTAGTGAGTTCCTTCTGCAACATCATTTTGTGGAGTGGTCTAAGCTAACTTTCATTCCCTTCCCAGATGCATCCCTTCCTTCTGGGATTTAATTCACTCACTTCCACTCTATTCTCATTTTCAGTCCCCTTCTGGATGTTGTCTTTCTCCATCAAAATGGAGGACAGGGATTATTTAATTTTTTTGCTTTCATTCATATCCCAAGCTCATATCATATTGTCTGGAACATAATAGGTGATTAATAAATGATGATTTACTCCATTCTTTATTTTCTACCCCACCCCACTCCAATTTTCTACAAATGCAACATGGAATAGTGGATAGATAGCCAGCTTAATAAAGAAGATTTGGGTTCATATCTTGCCTCAGACACATACTGGATATGTGCAAGTCCCTTAGCTACTCAGAATTAAGTGCAGCTCTCTAAATCTGAAAATTACAAAGATGGTTTCAACCTACATTGGTAGAGGATGTTTCCTCACCTGGAAGTTCCTTATGCCAATGGAGTCATGGATCTAGTACAAATCCTTGTCCCTATATTTAGATTACTAACATAACCTCCTAAGAGGTCTCCCTATCTCTTTTTTCCTCTGTCCTGTTTTTCATGTATTTAGAAGTCAAAATCTTTTCCAAACGCCTCTTTCATCAGTTATTTTCTGTCTCAAAATCCTCAAATCATTTTTTACTGCCTCCTCAGCTTGAGATTCTATGTCCTCTAAGATCTGGTTCCTTTGTATCTTTCTAGTATAATCTCCCACTGTTTCATCATCATAAGTCTTTTGCTTCATTCAGATAGATTTCCTTACTGTTCCTGTAATATATGCTTCTGTCCAATCACAAATTTCACTAATATGTTACTCGGTTCTTGAATATCCTGTCCACTTTCCATCTATCCAAAAGCCTATTCATCATTAAAGTTTTGATCAAGACCCACACAAGGCCTTTTCCTCCATTCCAACTCACATCAATCTCCTCATTCTCTGACATCCTGTAGTATTAATTCCTTATATCATTCTTTTTGGCACTTAACAACATGCATGGTTAATTAAATTCCTCATAATTCAATTCATCCACCAATATTACTATTATGTGCTAGGTACAGTTGTAGATTCTGAAAATATTAAAGAGAGAGCGAGAGACAGAGACAGAGAGAGAGAGAGACAGAGGGAGAAGGAAGGAAAGAAGGAAGGAAGGAAAGAAGGAAGGAAGGAAGGAAGGAAGGAAGGAAGGAAGGAAGGAAGGAAGGAGGAGAAGAAAGAAAGAAAGAAAGAAAGAAAGAAAGAAAGAAAGAAAGAAAGAAAGAAAGAAAGAGAAGAAGAAGGAAGGAAGGAAGGAAGAAAGAAAAAGAAAAGTGAAGGAAGGAAGGAGAATGAAAGAAGAAAGAAAAAGAAAGAAGGAAGGAAATATATTCCCACCCTCATTGAAAAATTTTTATCTTCCATATCCCTCACCTATATTTTTAACTTTGTTTAGGATGAGAACTATTTTCATAGCAACATAGATGTAAAACTGAAAGAGGTCTTATAGATCTTTTCTAATAATAGTATTGATATAATAACATTTTTATAGTTTTTTAGGCTTTATTTGCAGAGCATCTTCTGCATATTATCTCAGTTGATTCTGTGAAGTGGGTGCTGTTTTTATACTCTTTTTACAAATGAAAACCATAGCTGAAAGAAATTAAATGACAGCTACTAAGTGTCTGAGGAAGGATTAGAAATCAGCTATCCCCATTCCAAATTCAGCACCCTATCCACTGAACCACAAAACTGTTTATTCCAATTCCCCTTATTTTTCACATGAGGAAATTGAAACCCACAGAATTTAAGTTCTTTTAGTAAGGTTGTACAGGAAATTAAGTGACCAAGATAGGTCTTACTTTGTTTTTCTATCACCCTCAATTCCTATAGGACAATGTTATGTACCTATTCCATTATTTACTACACTGTAATATAATACTTTTACTACCTTAACACTGTATTTCATAAATAATTTTGAATGAATATGTACATTTTGTACAAATTGGTCACACTGATACTTTCCATAGTAAAATGGGAAAGAAAGACTATCTGAAAAATTTTTAATCACTATTGCAAGAGTCCCCAACTTTTCTTGTGCCCTAAATCTTTTTGGTTATCTGGCGAAGCCTTTCAACCCCTTCTCACATTATTTTTTAATGCACAGAATAAAATACAAATGGGTACAAAGTAAACCAAATATATTGAAATAGAGTTATCTAAATTAAAAAAAAAATAAGGATCCCATAATCTGGGGTCTGTAATCCCTGATCTGTTAAAAAGACAGTACATACAGAACTCACTGCCGATGAATAAATTTAATTCCAGAGGAAAATCATTTATGTATTTGTGTGTGTGTGTGATCTCACCTGTTATTACTTCCTGTAGTAGCTCCTTGAAGATATGCTTGAGATAATCATAGTCACAGAACATTAATAAACATAGTCCTGAATTTTTGTAGGAGTAATAAAGGAAGGCCCTGACCTTAGCAGAAACTTAGTAAAGGCTTGTTGAAGCTTCAAGTTGAGCAGAGTACATAGTAGGCAATTGATGAATATTTGTGATTTATTAAGCATAGGGAAATTCTGAATGAGCAAGATTAAAACAAATGTGGGAGTTAATTTCTTGGTATTCACACTTTATAGGATGGCAGATCCCCCCAGCTATTTTGTAATCATCCATCCCAAGGACCTAGTAGAGAAGGAGTCTGTTCTGTAGTCAGTGAATGTATCCAAATCGCATAAGGGTTACCATTTTTCCCTCACAATGAAATGCCTTAGAATTTACGTTTTTTTTTCTTATTCAGTTTGGAATCTTATAAAATTTTCAGTTTTTTTACTGATCATAGCTTGTTCCTGAAATATCACATTTCCATGCATCAGGAATCCATATCAAACTAGCATTTAAAATGCAGATATTAATCCTGTTGCACAAAAATCTTGTTTATATGGGAATTTATTGTTCAGAGTGCCATGCATCCTCTCTAATTTTCACTTCTTATGTTTTTCTGGTGATCTGATAACATGATCAATTGCTACTACGACAGATATAACAACCGCCTATTCCATTATTCCTCTCAGAATACTTGCTATTCTGAGGTCTAGACTATCAAGGTCAAAACTCCCTTTTCTGAAGTTTTCTCTACACTTTCATAACTGTCCATGCCTATCCCATTCTATATCTTATCCAACTTTATTCTGTGTTTACATTGTATTCTCTGAAGCCCTTGTACTGACTGCCCTTCATATTAAGTCAGTATAAACTCACTACAATTACTTAAAATGTACCTAATTTTCTATGCATCTTATCCCACATATGCACTAATGCAAGGAGAGCTTTTATATTTAAAAAATGTATCCATCGTACCTAGCACAGTACCTGGTACTGAGTATTTAATAAATATTTAATAAATTTAATAAAGCCTTGGTGAATTGAATTTAGTTGAATGGCATCTATCACTGTGAGATTAGTATTAAGGGCATAACCAGACCATGAAAGGACATTGAGATGCGAAGCTAATAGATTCCAGGAGTATTGATTCAGTGGTTGCTATTCTTAACATTAAATAGTGATATCCATCCAAGCCCAAATAAGTTTTCTATGGTGGCATTCATACCCATTTTCTTTTTATATGCATATTTATCTGAATGCATTTAAATTATTTTTGTATATATTTACAGAGACAATCAGTCACAGTATTCTTTATTTGTATTTCTAGTTTGCTCTCTATTTTCCCTCTGTCCTATATTCCAACATCTGTCCTTCTCCCCTTTGCCCTCCTAACACACTCACTGTCCTCATCTTCTACATCATGAACCTGACTCTCATGAGTCTAACTGATATGGCTTCACAGGTTGTTTCTGCCAACAAACATTTGATAAACTACCTTACTCTAGCTTGTAATCATTGCAAATCGTATCTATAACTTTGAGACTAAAAGGAACCCATTCCTTATATATATTTGGCAAATATTGATTGAATCCATATGGAAATCCTGTTGATACAGACTAGCTTGGTTAGAACAAATACCTAGCAGATAGATAGACTATATCACAGTAGGTGTTTTATTGTGCTGATTGATTGATTGATGTCTTACCCACAAAAGGGAATGATATGATTTCTTATCCACAGTAAGGTCACTCTTATGCTATGGGCTAGTCAGAATTTAATTATGTCAGCATTGTATTGACCCTTTTTGTATCTAGGGACCCCACTGGGTTTCACTGGAAATTAATCCAAGATCTTTATTTCCAAACAGAGGAGTTCATACTCAGCCCTAGTGGTAATAATGAACTACTAGAGTTTACTGAGTAAGAAAGCAGCATGTCCAGAATTATACTTTAGAAAAAAAAAAAACAGAGAAGATCATATAGGCAATTTATTAGTGAGGACTGGAATGAGGTAGGTGTTCAAACTCTCTTCCAGTATGCTTCTGAAATAATCTAGGAGAAATTAAAAAAAATAAATTAGAGTGATGGTCATGTGAGTAGACAGAAGGATGAATGTGAGATGTTGTAGAAATAAAATTAGCCAATTTGCCAATTGAATGTATAGATGTAAAGAGTGAGGAGTTGAGAACCACACTGATGTTCCAAACAAGGGAGTTCAGGAGGATGGCAATGTCTTCAATAGCAATAGGAAAGATTGGAAGTAGGGTGAACTTTGAAAGAAAGAAAATTAATTCTGTTTTAGACGTTCTGACTTTGAGATGTCTATAGACCATTTACCCTGGAATTAGTCATATGAATATGAATTGAAGATCAGTCTTTTGCATAGATATATTCATTGAAGAGGGAACTAGTGAAGTCACTAAGAGAGAAACTGAAAAGAGATAAAAGAAGAGGACCCAGGTATTAGTTTTCAAATAAATATATAACTAGTGTTGTTTGTCCTTCATTCTCAAAGGGGACCATGAAATCAGGGAGGTGATGCATGACATGCAGGTGAATTGGATGTAAATGAGGGAGAGCTATACAGAGTCACCAGCCTCCCTTTCTTTTCTGGAGCATCTAGGTCCAGTAGCAATATATAGATCAAAATGATTGGAGATGACCCTGGATGCAGTTGGAGACCATGAGCTTTCTTTTTTTTTTTGGAGGCCAATTGGAGTTAAGTGACTTGCCCAAAGTCACATGGCCAGTTTTTGTGTTAAGTGTCTGAGGCCAGGTTTGAATTCAGGTCCCCCTGACTCCAGGGTCAGTGCTCTATTTACTGTGCCACCTAGCCGTCCGAACTGTGATCTTTATAAGCTAAAGTGTTTAACAGGTCTCAGTTTGACTGAGGCAACTCCTCCTGTAATGATTGTTATCTAATAAATAAGCAGAGAATGGCTTCTTTTACCAAGGCAAAAAAAAAATCAATCTGGGAGGGGAAGACTCTCAGGGTTTCTAGATAAAACAGTGTAGGTTTAATGGAATGTAAGATCTACCTTGCCCATTTATAGGCCTATGTGACCACATGTGTCCCCTTTTTTCCTTGGAACCCAGGCCATGTTCTCGGGTCTAAAGACAGACAAGTATTTCAATTACAGATATCTTGGTGTGAGAACTATTTTTGGTCAGTCAATGAGAGCCAGTTGGGTGGGGGGGGGTAGATATATATGAAAATTCAAGAAAAGATACTGGAAGGAAGAAGTTAAACAGGAAAGAGGAGAACCAAGAAAAAAAGATATCATGAAAATCCAGGGAAGAGAGACTATTCAGGAAAATATGGTGGCCAAAAATCAAACAGAACAGTAAAGAAAGAAGAAAGATGAAAAGGGGGTATTGAATTTGCCAATTGGAAAATTTCTGGTAAATCTTGAGGGAACAATCTCCAAGGAAGAGAGTAGACTTTACGAGGCAGAGATAAGTAGGGATTACATTCTAGGAATGTGAGTGGGCCAGTGAGAAAGCAAGTATAGATCAGGCGGACTGGAGATGGCCCTAAATGCACTGTGAGACTCTGGTCTTTTTAAGGTGGAGTGTCATGTGTGAAGAACAGAGAGACAGTCAGTTGGCCCAAAGAACAGAGTAGAGGAGGGAAAAATAATATCCGGTGAGGCTGGAATGAAAGGTTGGTGCTAGGCTCTGATGATCTTTAAAAGCTAAACAGGGGAGTTTTATATTTTTCTTAGAAGCAATAGAGAGCACTGCAAACATTCAATAGTATTTACCAGGGCAAAAAATAAATAAATAAATAAATAAATAAATAAATAAATAAATATATAAATATATATATATATATATATATATATATATATATATATATATATATATATATATATATATTTAAGGTAATAACTTTGGCAGTTTTGAAATAGGGGAGACAGAGGCAGAGAGGCCAATTTGGAGGTAATTTGAATAATCTAGGTATGAGGTGATGAGGTTATGAACAAAAGTGGTATCTGTGGGTAAAGTCAGTCAGTGAAAAGCATACATTGAGTCTACTATAGGTCAGGCCTACTGAGCTAAACAGTAAGGATATCTCAAACACTATCTTATACATAAAGGTTTTCTTGATCCTCCCAGATGCCAATACTCTCCCTCTCAAATTACCTTGCATTTAGAGATTTTGCATATGTTTATATTTATTGAGGTTATATTTATGCTGAATTTTGTTGTATGTTTTTGTTTCCCTCATTTGAATATTAAATCATTGAGAACAGGTATTGTTTTATTTGTTGTGCTTATATCCGGTAGTGGACTGGTAAATATTTTAAATGAGGTCTTTGGAAAAAAATGTGCATGCAGCACACTATTAACTTTAATCTGCATTTTTCACATTTTATCCTCACTTTCTTAGCCTAGACAATCACAAAACCATAAATCAAGCCCTGATTTGTAGTCTTGCCAATTTCCAAGATATAAATTCTCACATTGGAAACATAACAATTGGTTCTCAAGAGCCAGTGAGAGCTGACTCCCTAACACCCTTGCTTGTATCCTTAGGACCTACAATGCCTGGCACATATTGTGCTTAATAAATTCTCCTTTGGTTGATTTATCCCCCTACTTAGAGTCTAAGGTTTTTGAGAACAGACATTTTGTGTTCCTACTTACTATCTGTGTGACCTTGGCCAAGATATTGCAGTTCTCTTGGTTTTGGTT
Organism: Gymnobelideus leadbeateri; assembly: GCA_011680675.1. NCBI lineage: Eukaryota > Metazoa > Chordata > Mammalia > Diprotodontia > Petauridae > Gymnobelideus > Gymnobelideus leadbeateri. The sequence goes on along the minus strand of WOXC01007196.1, from coordinate 177,984 downwards.
ACTTCATCTGCAAAAATGCCTGGGTTAGATTTGATGACCTCATAACGTCTCTTCAAGACATAAATCATCTATTATATGTCTTTTCAATTCCCCCAGCATAGTACCTTGCTCATATTGAAATTCTATGTTCATTAGTTGTCTCAGATTTGGGGGAATGGGAGATATAACTCAACTTCTTTTATTACTTCTATATCAAGATGCACAAAGATTGTCTTGGTTTCTTAGTGCAGCTCTCAATCCAGGCAAATCCTCTCTTCTGATCCCTTCTCAGTGGCTAAATCTGAGTGGTTCATTAACCACAAGCTATACAGTAGTAATAATAATATCATAAGATATTGTAATAACTCTATAGAATTTGGAGGCCAACACTGGCTAGCAGCTCTAGAAGCCTGCTCCTGCCACCCCCAAACATTACCACACACTCCACAAAACAATGTAGTGATTATCTAATGGCACAGACAGGTTTGGAAAGCAGGTAGATATTGTCCTGGATAGAATGCTAGGTCTGAAGTCAAGAAGACTTGATTTCCAATCCTCCCTCACACTCTTAATACACCTGTGACTGACCAAATCACTTAATCTCTACCTTCATCTATTTCTTCATGGGGATAATAATAGCACCCACCTTCCAAGGTTGTTGTGAGGAGCAAAATATTTATATTTTATAAAAATTTGTAAAATCATTAGCATTGTACCTGAGACGCATCATCACCATCTTCATCATCATCATCAAAAGGACATTCCACTTTACACATCAGAAATTATATAGAAAGTGTCTGAAAATGTTATTAGCTAAAAGGGATGAAATCACTGATAAATTAAGCTTTGGCAGATTCCTGGAAAATTAGAAATCATCAGTTAGTTTTATTTCAGGTGAGCAACCAGACACACAGTGAAACAATGAGGATTTCACCAAAACTACCTAGCATAAATATGCCAAAACACAGTTTGCTAGAACTAGAATTTAGAATTTTTTAATTAATTAACTAATTTAGTTTTAGCTTTCACCAGAACCAGAATTTTTCTTCTCTACCATACCATAGATTTGTTTTTCCCTAAGCACGAATCAGATTTGCTGTGTATTGAATATCATAGGAACATAAGATCATTGATTTAGAAAAGATACCTTAAAGGTCATTGAATCTGACAACCTTATTTCACAAACGAGGAACTATAAAAGTGACTTTTTCAAGGTCATATCAGCAGTAAGTAGTATTCCTGGCATTTGAAACCAGGTCTTCTGACTCCAAGTGAAGCCCAAATTTACATGAGCAGATCACACAGTATCAAAGAATCCAACATTCTGAATAGGTATTTCATCTCCCTCCTTTCCACCCTACCCCTAGCAACTCAGTCACCTGGCAATTCATTTCCTTAGTCACTATCTCAGGGCTACCAACCCCACCACCTTCCTGAGGAGTTTTCTATGAACAATTTCTAAGACTAGAACATTTTATGTATCTAACAAAACCTGAAGAGATTTGGTGCTGTTTCTGAAATCAATATATATATATATATATATATATATATATATATATATATATATATATATATATATATATATTTTAAGTGATCTGGACCATATATATATATATGGTCCAGATCACTTAAGGAACTTCTTTACAATGTTTTAATGAAGCTCTCAATTCTCTAACCTTTGACCTGCCTGGATACTATGAGGGATCACCAGGATCACTGTACTTTTAGCTGGAGGAAGAATTAGAAGATGTATCAAGGCTATTGTGGTCCCTAGCCATTATTGTCCCTTTTTAATGAAAGAAGCACATTTTATTGATGTGGGTTATCTACACTACAAATATTTACAAATTGCCTCCACTCTTCTAATAGAGCAAAACAATTAAGTGAAAGAAATCATTTTCACTGTGCCCTCTGAGAACCACCCTCTGTTTTTGGTACAACAAAATGATGACTAAATGTATACACAGAACACTTGACCTCATTGTCTTACTACCTGTGTAGTCACTGAACCTCTCCAGGCTTTAAGTTCCTATGTGAAATTAAAGGTTGGGCTAGATGACCTCCATCCAAGTTTCCTTTTGGGTCAGATCTGTGATCCTCTGATCCTAGAGCCCTTCCTTTAGGGGTCCTTTTGCTTCCAGGTACTGATTGATATGTAGCTGAAAATACAGTATCTCTTGTCTCCTCCAAAGCTAACTCTCACATCCTCTCACATCCCCTACACATAGAGGCAGGGAGTATGGTTCGCACAAACTTGTTTCCCCAGTGCCAGTTTCCTATCCTTCCTCTGCATGATCATTTATTTATGCTCTTCTGTTCCAATATTTGCTGCTGTCATATGTGTACTTCCAAGTGACTCCTCCTCCCAAAATGTTAGTACTTGGTTTACTCTCTTCTTTATTCTAATCTCTGTTCATTTGAAACACAATGATGTTCTAGTTCCACAGATTTCTCAGCTCCCATCACCACTGTCTCTAATATATTGAACAATCACAGGTTAGATCTCTCCCCACCCTGCCCCCTGGTTTCTCTTCTTTCTCCCCTCCTCCCTTATCCCAGAATTGATTGAATTTACCCCAGGTACTTGAATTCTTAGCTACTTCTCTATGGTTAATATTATGGAGGTGGCTTAGTTTAGAGACAGAGAGAGTATTTAAAAAAGAGGTCCAAAGATAGATTCTTGGCAGACACCTATTTTAGAGGAACTTCACATTAGTGACCTAGTGGAAGAGATGAAGGAGAAGCAAAAGAGATTAAAACAAAACAAAACAAAACCAAGAGGAGTATGACATCTCTGAAGTCAAGACAAGAGGACAGTGGACACCTGGAATATTTCTGAAACATTTCAGAAGAAGTTATGTGGAATGAGAATTGCATATATATAATTGGATGTGTCTACATGTAAAAATAAGCTATTGATGATCCTAGAGAGGTAACATGATATAGTGAATAGAGTCTAGGCTTGGGTACAGGAATTCCATGGTTCAAATGCCCCCTCAGAGATTTACTACAGTGAAACCTTAGGCAAACTATTTGACTTCTCTGTGCCTCATTTTCCTTAATTGTAAAATGAGGGTTTTGGACTCAATGGTCTTTAAGGTCCTTTCCAGTTTTAGATATAGATTGTAGTTCATGATTCTAGATGTCAGAATAGTGCAAAGCCAAGAAAGATAGCTCTAATTTTCTCAGAGATTTAAAAATTATCTTCTGAGCTCTTTGTTGTTTCTCCCCAGAACTAAAAGAGAAGGAAACAAACAACAGAGAAAATTGGAGGGGGGAAATAACATAAGAAAAATGAAGTTAAGGGGCAGCTAGATGGTGCAGTGAGTAGAGCATTGGCCCTGGAGTCAGAAGGGCCTGAGTTCAGATCCAACCTCAGACACTTAATGCACACACAAACAAAAACCTAGCCATGTGACCTTGGGCAAGTTACTCAACCCCAATTGCCCTCCAAAAGGCAAAAAAAAAAAAAAAATGAAGTTAAGAACTTTGTTCATCTGAAACTGGAGTATCCCTGTTCTGCCTTGGCATATGATTCTGATCTGATTCATAAATGTATTCATCATGCTTCCCAAACAAGAGTCATAAGACGGCCCTCAGCTATCTTGCTTGAATGCATTGAGTAGATCAGACACTGAAAATAAGTGATAGAATGAGGATGAGAGAAGGAAGATTATGTTCAAAATCAGAGTGAATGGGATCAATTGAACAAGTAGAGGAGTTAGTCTTGGTAATTAGTTAGTACAGTTCAGTATATGAGACAGACAGTGGTAGGAGAAAGTGACATAAGGCAACAGTGATATGCCATGATAATTAGGAGAAAAAAGAACTCATGGTTAATGGCCTCTTTTTAAAATATATATATATATTTTAAATTTAATTTAAATTGTAATTATTTTATAAAATCATTTATTAAATTATTAAATGAATTTATTTAATTTATAAAATTAATTTATTGAATTATTAAATATGTAATTAATAATTAAAATTAATTTAAATTTAAAATTTAATTTTTCTTTAAAATGTGAGGCAAGATTCTCAGCTGAAAGGGTGAGGAGAGAGAATGATGGGGAGTGTGAGAAGGGAGAATAGGTTTGGAAAAATCACAATAGAAAATAGGATAGTGAATTGATAAGGGAGGAATAGTAGGATTATTTAACAGCAGTGAAGACTTAGTTGAAGTTTTGTAAGGGAAGGTAAAATTGAAAAGTTATAAAATATGGTCAGATGAGGAGATTTCAGAACTCTTGAATATAGAGGTGGCACATATATGAGTGATGTCAAGATCAAGGGTATGATCATTTTGTGTGTGTAACTGAGTTGGAATAGAGGAGAAGGTCATGGGAAGGAATTTGTTTGAAGAAGATACAAACACACACACACACACACACACACACACACACACCTTATTTATAACAATGGGAATTAAGAAGAGAAAAACTTTGCATCATGTACTAAAATTATTGAGGATGGGAAAGGAGTGACCTAGAAGTGTGTAGACAAAAACTACATGGCTTTTGATTGGGTGGTAGATATGAATAGTATGAACCTCAAATGAAGATAGGTTATTGAGTAATGAAGGAAGAGGAAGAATCTGGTAGTGACAATGGGGAGCAAGGAGCATACGAAATTGCTCTCCTCGACCAGAGAGCTCAGAGGAATTAGTGAAACTACAGTCAGTATTGTGATAGGTAGCCAGAGAGGTCACATCATTGGGGGAATCAGGTTTTAGTGATAACTAATAGATAGAAGGAATGGGAGAGCAAAATATTTAGAATGACAGGAAGTCTGTTGGCTATGAAACAAACATTCCATAGGGAATAATGAAAGGGCTAGGTGGTATTTGACTAAAACTATGGGGTGAGAAGGTTGAGGGGGATAAGAACAAAAAATTAGGAGGTGAGGGTGGGGTGCAAAATAGAGTTTGGATGATGACCTATAAAGGTTTAGCATCACTGGGTTGTGAAGAGTATGATCAGGTGGGAGAATATTTATTACAGAGTGGAGGGTACACATCCGTTTTCCAAAAGAGGCTGGGGATTGGTCAGAAGGCTAGTATGTGGAAAATTAGAGGTAGATGATTAGATTAAAGGTCCAATTTCACTAGTCCTGTCTCATGGGTAGGTCTTTTCCCTCAGAACATCTCCAGATGTTCTATACCTTCCCCTCATAGGCAAGCCCAGATACAAAAGCAAACTGCTTCAACCAAATAACTAATTGGGCAGAGGGGAATGATATCTTCATTTCTCTGTTATGCACCTCATTTCCTACCATTAAATAGTGTTCAGGGAAATCCAAGCCACCACCCATCAACACCACCATATATGTGAGGAAACCCTCTCTTCAGCCTCCCCTCCCTCCCACCCTCCCCAAACACTCCTCCATATGACAAAGCAGGTCCTCACTTCCAGGCACACCAGGGGTTTGAAGCTGCTGTCCCTCATTCTTCAATGTTACTCATCTTTTGTTAAGTACACTGTCCAGTCTGTCCATTCTTCTGTCACACTTATGAAAAACTCAAGTTAACAAGGTCCTCCCTTCCAGACTATACAATAATGCCCCTAATTATTCTTCATTCCTGATCTCTCCCCTTCTTTAATCCATCCTCCACAAAGCAGCCCAAATAATTTTCTTCACTATATTTCTGGCTTTATCCTTCCCTTATTCAACAAACTCTAAGTAGTACCTTAATGACTCTAGAATTATATGTTATTTCATTACCTCATCTTTTTTAATTGCTGGTTTTGTGTGTGTGTGTTTTAAAATTTTAGTATAATTATTATTACTTTAGTATATGTATATATTTCATGAATATGTACATATTGACATATTGAGGATAGGTTATCAAAAATCTGTATCAACAGATCCATACAGTTGAAAAGAAAGACTATTGCTCTAAAATTAGGTGAGGTTTGTCCCTAGGACAAAACTCCTAAATTACCTCTATAAAAGTCTACCAATTCTATTACTGCCATCCTAAATTGGAGAATGAGCTATATTTTTAAAGGCAATTCAGTAAAGACATTCTACAATAATAAAGATCTAAAGGGATAAAATTCAGAAGTTCTCAAGGAATGGATATTTTAATATGATTACTTTCAAACAGGATCTCCCTCTGCCCTCCTTCTTTACTCCCATATAGATTAGCTTAGTTCTTTACTGAAAATGTAACAAAATTATCCCCAATACTTGGTCCTGGGGATCCATTTTTCATTAGTTTATCTTCCCAGTGGTTTCTGTCAGTACTGGCATGGCTTCCTAGTCACCTAAGTACATTAAAAGGCACAACAAAGAACACTCCAAAACCTCAAGAATTACCACATCATCCCTTGTTGATTACATTCACTTAAATATAGAAGGAAAGGAGACCACCTCTATTTGAGACAAGTGCTATGTCCTTCTTTAATATCCTCTCAATTCTATGACTGAAAATACTTTTTTTTTTAACAACTTTTAAATGAGCTACAATTATCTCATTTATTTCCAAAACAAAGCCTGAAATAAAAAGGAAGGGGCACATAAGCCAAGATTGCCTATAACAGATGTGATTAAGGAAGTGTGCCACAAAATAAATGGGATAATAGATATGTTAAAGGTAGTAAAAGAGGATATTGTTTCAGTTTAAAGTAACAGAAGAAGGAATAATTAGGAAAATTACAGAATTATATCCAATGACTAAAAATACCCATGGAAAAAGCAAATAACAATAAATGAAGCTCAACAAAGAGGAAGAGATAATGGAAGTAGATTTGAAAAATAAACACAAATTATAAAAGAACTAAATGAGCAACTAGTGAATATGCAGAACAAAATGACAGATTTGAGAGATAAAGAGATGCATATAAACATTAGACTAATTAGAACAAAAGATAAGAAAGAGAAAACAGACCCATTACTTAAGGACTTAATTAAAGAAAATTTTCCAGAGCCAACAAGTTCAGATAACTATATGTACACAGAGATATTATAAAAGAAACTAGAAAGTGGAAATCTTAAATATGTTTCACCAAGGCATGCTTTACAATCAAAGGATCATTGAGTCATGAAGGTGGAATGGACCTTGGAAGTCATCTATCCCAACACCCTAATTTTATAGATGTGGAAAATGGTCAAGAGAAATTAAGTGTGCAGAACACTACATGAGAGAAAACTGAGCTTTCCCAACACACCCCTCCAAACAACTTTAAAATATTTCCTCAAATTGAATTTTTGACTGACAGAACTTATAAAGATCAGATGAGAAATTTTTATAGCCCAAGAAAAGAGAGGAGGTCAGAAAGAAAGATTCGTGACATGGTGGTGGCTGACCCAGATCCCACATGGATAAATCACCAGTGGTGGTTCTGGGTATTGGAACAGAAGTAGGACCAGTTTTGGTAGCTCTTAAACTAGAGGTGGTAAGGGACCTGGCAACTTCTCAGAAAGAAATTACAGGATACTCTGTGCTAATGCTGGATGCAGGATCAGATTTTGGTAACTCCATTGCCTATAACCACTTCTGGGTCATAGTTCAAGGGTGGATAAGAACACATTTGGTTAAGAGGTAGTGGAAGCCCAATGGGTAGTATCACTTCTGGCCCCCAGAGATTAGGAACCCTGAAGAACAGTATTATTTCTGATCATAAGGAAGGAGGAACCCAAAGAATCAGTATTAATTCCAACCTCAAGGAATCAGGGGCCTTTCTTGGGTGAAGACCACAGTGAAAATCAATAGAATATTGACTAGACCTCTCTCAAGATCACACAAATTTAGCAGCAGAGAAAACATTCAAACCCCAAGAACTAGCTCTGAAAACAGAAGTATGAAAAAGCCTAAACCTTAAGACAGAAGCCTTCCCCTCCCCACACAAATAATGGAGTCTAACAGAGTCTAACAGTTTCAGATCAGGAAATAAGTTAAAAAGATGAACAAACAAACCAACAAAAAGAAGCTGAGCACACACACACACACACACACACACACACACACACACACACACAAATAAATAAAAAGCTGTGTAACAGGGAAAATCAAAATAGAAACTCAGAAAACAATGAATATTCTGCCTTTCTTAACATTTTTTTTACATGGCAGAATAGCTACAAAAAAAAAAAAGTATGAATTGAACATAAGCCCAACAAGAATTCACAGAGTAGGAGCCAGAGCCAAGATGGCAGAGTAGAGGCAGGGACTTACCAGAGATCTCCCCAAAACCCCTCTAAATACTTGTAAAAAACTTACCCCAAGCAAATTCTAGAGTATCAGAACCTTCAAAAAGAGAGAGTGAAACACATTTCCAGCCTGAGACAACCTGGAAGGTTGATAGGAAAGGTCTGTGAGCACCGGTCTGAGAGAGGAGCATGACCAGCACAGACACCTGGAGCAAGCCTCAGGGGACGGAATAATGTGGCAGCTGTGGTGATTTCCAGACTTCTCAACCTAAAACTGCCAAAGACAATTTAGAATATGAATAGGAAAGGTCTGTTAGATCTGGGTGAGAGATGAACTCTATCTAACCCCAGGGTGGCAATGGTAATGGTAGTGATGGCAGCTGCTTCCAGAGTTCTTGGCTCATACGTTGGTCATTCACGGTTGATGGACTGAGCAGCTGATCAGAGTGGGATTGCCAGGATATCTCTGCTGGTGTGGAGACAGGATTCTACTGCTTTGCCTCTGCCTGGATCTGGATCACAGTTCTGGTAGGTGGTTTGGGGTGAGGAGGAACTCTGGTGTAATGAAGCTTGTGAAAGCAATGGAGAGGGGAACTTCCTCACAATTCCAAGGCAGAAAAGAGTGCTTGTGGTCACTCACAGACCAGACCACAGATGAGGAGAGGAGTAAATACCTCTCCTTTGCTCATACCACCTTGGAAGAACTGAAAAAAATGTGGGTTTTTGTTTTTTTTTTTTGCTTTTCAGAGGGGGACAATTTGGATTAAGTGATCTGCCCAATGTCACACGACTAGTAAGTGTTAAGTGTCTGAGGCTAGATTTGAACTCAGGTCCTCCTGACTCCAGGGCTGGTGCTCTATTCACTGTGCCACCTAGCCTCCTGAAGAACTGAAAATTTATACGTCCCTAGAAATATCTCTGAAAACAGCTGCACAAAGTCCCTGAAGCTTGGGACAGTGTACCCACGACACTGAAAGCAGTTCTACCTTAAAAAAGAGTTAAAAAGTCAAAAAATTGACTGCAAAAATGAACAAAAAGAAGAAGAGAAGTCAGACTATAGAATCTTACTTTGGTGACAAGGAATATCTAAACATGCAACGAGAGGAAGACAAAGTTCCTATATTGAAAAACTCCAAGAAAAATATGAATTGTTCACAGGCCATGGAAGAGCTCATAAAGGATTTTGAAACTCAAGTAAGAAAAGTAGAGGAAAATTGGGAAGAGAAAAGAGAGTGATGCAAGAAAATCAAGAAAAATGTGTCAACAGCTTGCTAAAGGAGACCCCAAAATACTGAAGAAAATAACACCTCAAAAATAGACTAATTCAAATGATAAACGGGGTCCAAAATGTCAATGAGGAGAAGAATACCTTAAGAAGCATATTTGGTCAAATGGAAAAAGAGTTCCAAAAACACACTGAAGAAAATAATTCCTTAAATATTAGAATGGAGCAAATGGAATCTAATAACTCTATGAGAAATCAAGAGATAATGAAACAAAACCAAAACAATGAAAAAATAGAAGACAATGGGAAATATCTCATTGGAAAAACAACTGGCCTAGAAAATAGATCCCTAAAAGAGGATTTAACAGTTATTGGACCTGGGGTGGCTAGGTAGCACAGTGAATAGAGCAGCAGCCCTGGAGTCAGGAGGAACTGAGTTTAAATCTGGCCTCAGACACTTAATACTTAATAGCTGTGTGACCTTGGTTGGGCAAGTCACTTAACCCCAATTGCCCTGCTCTCATCCCTCTAAAAAGGAAAAAAAATATTGGACTATATGAAAGCTATGATAAAAAAAAATAGCCTAGATATCATCTTTCAAGTAATTATCAAGAAAAGCTGCCCTGATATTCTAGAACAAAAGGGTAAAATAGAAATTGAAAGACTCTATCTATCACCTCATGAAAGAGATCCCAATAGGAAAACTCCTAGGAATATTATAAACAAATACCAGATTTCCCAGATTAAGAAGAAAATATTGCAAGCTGTCAGGAAAAAAAATCAAGTACTGTGAAACAGAATCACTATAACACAAGATTTAGCTATATCTACCTTAAGGGATTTGGAACATGATATTCTACAGGTAAAAGGGGATAGCATTTAAACCAAGACATCTACCCAGAAAAAAACAGCATAATCCTTTGGGGGGTAAATGAAAATTTGGTGAAATAGAAGAGTTTCAAGCATACCTGATGAAAAAAACAAGAACTTAATAGAAAATTTGACTTTCAGATACAAGACTCAAGACAAGCAGGAAAAGGTAAACAGGAAAGAGAAATCATATCTAAAAATAAAATTAAGGGATGAGAGAGGAATGTACTGGGAGAAGGAAAAAGGGAGAGGTAGAATGGGGTAAATTATCTCACATAAAAGAAATAAGAAAAAGCTTATATAGTGGAGGGGAAGATGGGGAAGTATAGTAAAGTAAAAGAGGGAATTAATAAAACTTACTTTCATTGGATTTGCCTTAAGGAGGGAATAACGTACATACTGAATTGGTATTGAAATCTACCCTATCCTACAGGAAAAAAAGGGAGGAAGGTGATAAGGAAGGGGAGATGATAGAATGGGAGGGCAAATGAGAGAGGGGGTAATTAGAAGCAAACACTTTTGAGGAGGGTTAGGGTCAAATGAGAGAATACATTCACCCTATTAGGAGGAAGAATATACTTTCAAATTAAAGAAGGTTCTCAGAATCACTTAAGCCAATCAAAGGGCCTAGGGGCAGGGAAGATCTTCAAATCTGCGTTTCCATTACAAGTTCCTAGATAAAAAAAAAAAAAAAAACTTAGGCAAGAAAGAAACCATTTAAATACCATGGAAGACCAGTCAAGATCACACATTTATCAGCTGCCACATTAAAGTGGTTGAGGACCTGTAATTTGACGTCTTTGAAGGCAAAGGAGCTAGAATTACAACAAAGAACAAATTACTCAGAAAAAAACCAACTGTAATATTTCAAGGTAAAAACAAAGGATAATTAAATAGAAGATTTTCAACCATTCTTGATGAAAATACTATAAATGAATAGAAAATTTGACTTTCAAGTGTGACTCAAGAAACAAAAAAAATTAACATGATAGAAAAGTGATAAGGGACTCAATAAGTTTAGACTGTTTACCATTCTATACAGGAAGTTAATATATATATCTTCTAGAAATGTATCATCATAAGAGCAGAGAAAAGGAATTCACATGGAAAAATTAATATGTTCAGATAAAGAGAAGAGGAAATAGAATACTTGAATAACCCTATTTTAGAAAAAAAAAGTGAATTTCATCAATGAGCTCCATGAGGAAAAAAAAATTAAAAAACAAACAGAACCAGATGGATTGATACATAAATTCAAACAAAAATTTATGGAGTAATAAATGCAAATATTATGTAAAGTATCTGAAAAATAGGTCAAAGAAGGAGTTCTATTCAATTATTCTTACCACAAAAATATTATGCTGATACCTAAGTTAGAAAGCAAAAACAGAAAGAAAACTTTAGACCAATTTCCGTAATGGATTGTTGTAGCAAAAAAAAATTTAAATAAAATACTAACAAGTAGATAACAATAGCAAGAGCCAAAATACTATATGCTTTGCCTAGGTGAGATTAATCCTACAAATGCAGGACTTTTTCCATATTACAAATATTATCAGCCTAATTGACCATATCAGTAACAACATAAATGAACATCATATGTTTATATCAGTAGGTACAGAAAAAATTTATTGACAAAACTGATAAAAAATATAGTAATCGGGGTGGCTAGGTGGCACAGTGAATATAGCACTGGCCCTGGAATCAGGAGGACCTGAGTTTAAATGTGGCCTCAGACACTTGACACACTTACTAGTCATGTGACCTTGGGCAAGTCACTTAATCCCAATTGCCCTCCAAAAAGCAAAATAAATAAATAAATAAATAATCAATGGAGCCTTCTTAAAAGTATAAATACAACCTATGTAAAACCAAAGGCAAAAATTAACTGTAATTAGATAAAGTTGAAGCCTTCCTAATAAGATCAGAAGTGGAAATAAGGATGTCCATTATTAACTTTATTATTCAATATTGTTCTAGAAATGCTAGCTGTAGAATAAGACAAGAAAAAGAAACTGAAGTAATAAAAATAGGCAATTTGGAAATAAACTACTATTATTTCCAAATGGTAAGAAGCTATGCTTAGAACACCTTAGCGAATCAGCTAAAAGATTAGCTGAAAAAATTAACAAATTTAGAAAAGACGCAGGATATAAAAGATCCACATAAATAATCAGTTTTTCTAAATACTACCCAAAAAATTCAGTAGCAGGAGATAGAAAGAGAAACAAATTCATTTAAAATAACAACAGAAAGTTAAAAAAAAAATGCTTGGGAGTCTATCTTCCAATTCAAAGCCAGGGATTATATGGACATAATTTTAAACCACTTTTTCACACACATAATGACAAATCAAAACAATTGGAGAAACATTAACTGCTCATGGTCAGGCTGAGATAATATAAGAAAGTGACAATTCTACTTAAATCAACTTAATTATTCAGTATCGTACTCAAAAATACCAAAGAATTATTTGATAGAGTTACTAAATGTAGTAGAAAAATTCATCTGAAAGAACAAAAGGTCAAGAATATCAAGGGAATCAATGGAAAAAAAAATGTCAAGGAAGACAGTATAGCAGATCCAGGTTTCAAACTATATTACAAAGAGTTAATCATGTAAATAGTCTGCTATGAGCTAAGAAATAGGGTTGTTGATCAGTGGAATAGATTAGGTAAACAGTACAGAATAGTGATTACCACAGTAATCTATTGTTGATAGAACTGAAGATCAAAGCTCTGGGGATAAAAACTCAACTTGTAAAAACATTCTGAGCAAAACTCAAAATCAACATAGCAGAAACTAGGCATAGATTAACATCTCACACTATATGCCAAGTAAAGTCAAAATGAGTAAGTGATTTTGACATAAAGGTTGATATAAGTAAATTGTTAGAGCATGGAAAAAATGTACTTTTTAATTCTATAGACAAGGGAAGATTTTTTTGACCAAATAAGAGATACAAGAGATTACAGAGAAAAAAATGCATAATTCTGATTACATGAAATTAAAAAGCTTTTGCAAACACACACACACACACACACACACACACACACACACAGCCAGAATTGTCAGGAAAACAGATAACTGGGGGTAAATTTAGTATCAAGACTTAGTCTAAAGGCCTCAATACTAAAATATATAGGGAACTGAATGAAATTTAAAAAAAAATAAGTCATTCCCTAGTTAATAAATGATCAAAGGAAAAAAAAGCAATTTTCAGAAGAAGAAATTAAAGCTATCAATAGTCACATTAAAAATGTTCTAAATCAATACTAATTAGGGAAATGCAAATTAAAAAAAAAAACAACTCTAAGAAACCACTTGATACTTGTCAGATTGGCTAACATGACAGAAAATGAAAATTAGAAATGCTGTAAGGAATGTGGAGAATTTGAGACACTAATGTGCTATTGGTGGACTTGTGAACTAGTTAAACCATTCTATTGGACTATAAGAAATGATGAGGGAGAAGGTTTCAGAAAAACCTGGGTAAACTTATATGAATAAAGGTAAAGTGAAATGAACAGAGCCAGGAGAATATTGTACACAGTAATAACAATATTGGAAGGATAAAAGATTTGTGAAAGATTTGTAAAAGATTTGTCCATTCTAATCAAGAAAATGATCCAAGACAATCCCAAAGGACCTACTATGAAAAAATGTTAATATACCTCCAAAGACAGAAGTGATGAGCTCTGAATGCAGACTGAAACATACTTATTTTTACTATCTTTTTACTGTTTTATTTTGACTTTTCTTTCACAACATGGCTAATATGAAGACACATTTTGTATGACCTCCTAAGCATAACTTAAACCAAATTGTTTGCCTTCTCAAGGAGGGGGAAGGGACAGGAGGGAGGGAGCTTGTAATTTTTTTTAAATGCTTGTTAATTTTTTCGCATGAAATTTGGAAATGTCTAATGAAGTAATATTTTAATGAAATAATCTTTAAAAAAAATAACCAAGATCAAACAGACAGTAAACATCAGAGGAAGTATTAGAATTGAGATACTCTAACTCCACAACTACTGCTTTTTTCTCTGAAACTACAAAATTAATTCTGCACATTCCAAGAAAGCTAAAGGAATATGAATTAAAATAATAAAGTACAAGAATGAGATGATATATACATTCTTAGATAAAGCTAATACGTTGATTCATTTTGGTTCAGTCATTTTTCAGTTGTGACTGACTCTGTCCCCCCAAGTGATTTTTCTCTTGGCAAACATACTGGAAGTGGTTTGCCATTTCTTTCTCCCAATGATTTTACATATGAGGCAAAACAGTGTTAAGTGACTTGCCCTGGGTTACATAGCTACTAAGTGTCTGCAATCAGATTTAAATTCAGGAAGCTATCTTCCTGCCTCTAGACCTGGTAACTCTATTCAATGTAGCACCTAGCTGCCCCTGATTTTGCTTTACTATACATACTGGTTAGATGGAATGTTTACTTGGGAATATTGAATTTTATTATAGGCTAGACTTGTAAAAAATCATCAATAATCATTTTTTGGGGTCAGCTAGGTGGCACAGTGAGTAGAGCACCGGCCCTGGAGCCAGAAGGACCTGAGTTCGGATCCGGCCTCAGACACTTAACGCACACACAGACAAAAACCTAGCTGTGTAACCTTGGGCAAGTTACTTAACGCCAATTGCCCTCCAAAAGGCAAAAAAAAAAATCATTTTTTAAATACTTAGAAAAGAAAAAGTAGGGAACAAAAAAAAATAAAAGGGGGCATAAATAGAGCAATTTTGTTTCTACTTTGTTTAACTCACTTTAGGTTGTAAAATCTAAGTAAATGCATAGATTCTTAATAATATTTACCAACAGTAAGTCATTTAGCATAAAGTTAGAATATATGCATGTGCATGTATGTGTGTGTATAACAAGGAGAATAATATAGTCAAAATTGTAAGAATACATAATGACAAATTCAGAGAGTTTGGGGAAGAGAAAAATATTAATGCATAATTGATGAAGTTGCAAATTGTTCCAGCTGTCCTGGAAGTGAGTTTGGAATTATGCTCCAAATTGCTAAATTCTACATGTCCTTTGATCCAAGTACAATAATGCTACTACTAGGCCTATATCTTAAGGGACAATGTGCAAATTTGCTTTGTTTGTATGGGCATATTTGTTACATTTTTTTTCCTTTCCCACCTCTTTTTTCCCTCCCTTTTGCCCTCTTTCCCTGTCTCCCACCACCATGTTTCTAACTCTGTAACAATAGATTCCTCCTGAGAAAGATTTTTTTCTCCTTTGTTGAGCTGTTTTTATCTTACTCCCTGAAGAACTAATTTATCCTGTTTATTTTATTATCTACACTAATCTGTATGACATTTCAATTTCTTTTTTGTGCTTACTTTGTTTAAGAGGTTTACAAGCTATTTGTAATGGTTCTGATCTAATCATTGTTTGGTGGGAGGAAGTCAAGATAACAAAAATAATTTATGCATTACCTAATGCTTGTGATCAAAGAATGTGCTTTTCTTAAACTTAGGGCAAATATTTCAGACATGGTAGGCAGATATAACTCTATCCTAGTACCCTTCTTGGAGATAAATTAGTGGAGGAGCAAGAGTGGTCCTCATCATAATCTCTACAGTGGTGGAAATCCAAGTTTCCATTGAAAAAAATTTATAATCTTCCCTGAATTTATAATCTAAAATGGTAAACAACTAGTAAAATGAAGCTAAAAATCATGGTGGATGGGGAAGTTTGGTATTTTGGAGAAGTCCAGAGGAATACAACTGGGTGAAGAATGAAGAGATAGTTGGACTGGATGCCTTCCTTAAATGATAATACTGGGAAGAAGTCTCTACTCTCCACCCTGCAATAAGTAAGAGAGAGGGGCCCTGGGGCAGAGAATATTGAGATGTGGGATTATAAGCATTTTGAAAGAACAGATTGTCTTTTTGCCTTTCTTTCTAACTCCGTTGCTTAGTATAGAGGAAACAGTAGAAGCATAGTAAATGTTCATTGATTGACTGGCACAAATATTCTTTAATAAATCAGAAAATGGAAAAAAATAGATTGTCTAAAATTATAAAATGGCTAAAGTGATAAAATGAGATTTGTATTATTTAAATAGGCCAATTGGGGGGGGAGGGGAATAAAACAAGTAATCAAAGAAACATCAAGTCCAAAAAAGGAAAAGAAAAATTGATTGCTCAAATTGCTTCACAGCTTATTTCTTTAAATAAATAATACTTATGTCACAAAAACTTTCTTCATAAATTTATAGTTAAATGAAACATTTACGTATAAACCTTTTTTTTTTCTTTTTGGAGGGGGGAAGGCAGGGTAATTGGAGTTAAGTGACTTGCCCAAGGTCACACATCTAGTAAGTGTTAAATGTCTGAGGCGGATTTGAACTCAGGTCCTCCTGACTCCAGGGCCGTTGCTCTATTAACTGCACCACCTAGCCACCCCTACATAAAAACTTTTTTTTTTAATTAAACAAATGCTTTATTAACTTCTGGTTTACATCATTCATTTCCACCAGATTTTGAGTTACAATTTTCCCCCATTTCTTCCCTACCCACCACCCCAGAATAGCAGTCCCATTAGATATCCCCTCATCCAATCTACTCTCTCCCATAACTTCTCCCATACCCCCTTTGACTTTGCCATTAGGGCAAGGTGAATCTCTGAGCCCCCATGCCTGGGCATCTTATGAAACATTTAATTTTAACACTTCGATTTTCAGATCCATTCCCTTCCTCCCTTGTCACCCACTCCCTCTGAGAAGATAAGCAATTCAGTATGTGTTGTACATGTATAGCTATGCAAAGCATTACCATAGTAGATTTATTGCAAAAGACTGCTTATATTTCCCTCCCACCCATCTCACCTCCCACCTGGTCCATTCCCTACTTTGATCCTGTCCCTCTTTGATAGTGGGTACTTCCAACCTCCCCTTCCCCCAGAATGCCCTCCCATCCATAATCCCCCCTCTCATCCCTGGGCTCAGCTTGCAGCCCACTGTGCTGCCTGCTCTCAGATCGCTGCGCTCGCCACTCTCTGCAGGGCTCCTGGGTTCTCCTCAGTGGGAGGTTAGCTTCTCTGTGTAGTTCTGTGGGTGCTGGGGCTCCAGAAGTTGTTCAGAGTCCCCTTTTACATTGTTTGGAAGTTGTGTGGGGCAGAGCACCTTGGAAGTGCTGTTTTTACTCAGCCATCTTGGCTCCGCCCCCCATAAAAACTTTTAAGAAAAAAAAAGTGTTGATTTTTAAAACTCAATAATAAAAATAAAAAGAGCATTCTAGATCAAATTTTCAAATGAAAATATGTGCGAAAATACTATATAACATGAGTTAATAGAATAAAGTATCACATCAGGATGGTTATGCATCAGGAACAAGAAGGATGTACGCTAGTTAAACATTTAAAAGACCATTAACATTGTAAGAATAGAAAGAGGAATCTGACCTGTAATTAGAAAGAGGAATCTGACCTGTAATTTTTTGGGAATACAAACTTCCAAAGTGAAGCAATACCCTCTACCAATACAAATTGGTAACTTCTCTGCAATTTATAGTCTCAGAGAGTTATTTGGAACTTTGAAAGGTCAATTTACTTTATTATGATAACATATCCAGTATACATCAGAGATGGGGCTTTAAATCAGATTTTTCACATTTGTGCCCCTCTTTCTTTGCATTCCAAAATGCTAAATCTTAACTTTATAGAATGTATAAAAATTTTGAAAAAATTTTGTGTCTCTATAATTGTATGAAGTGATGTATTAAAAGTTTTAAAAACATTGTTATTGTAAATAATTTTTAAATTTTTTTCCAATTACAAGATAGATTTCAACATTCATTTTTATAAGATTTTGTTTCATTATTTTGCTCTTTCTCTCTTCACTCCTTCCTCCCTTAAGACAGAGAGAAATCTGATATAGGTTATACATGTATGATCATGGAAACATTTTTGCACATTAGTCATGTTGTGAAAGAAGAAATAGTATAAAAGTGAAAAGCCACAAAAACAAAGCAAAAAGAAAGTGAAAACAATATCCATTGATCTGCATTCAGAATCCATCATTCTTTCTCTGGGTGTGGATAACATTTTCATCATGAGTCTTTTAAAATTATCTTAGATCATTGTAGTCCTGAGAAGAGATAAGTCTATCATAGTTAATCATCACAAAATTTGGCTGTTACTGTACACAATGTTGTCTTTGTTCTGCTCACTTCACTCATAATCAGTTCATGTAAGTATTTCCAGGTTTTCCTTGCATCTATCTACTCATCCTTTCTTATAGTACAATAGTATTCCATCACATTCATATACCACAACTTTTCAGCCATTCCCCAACTGATGGACATTCCCTCAATTTACAATCCTTTGCCACCATAAAAAAAAAAAAAAAGTTGCTCTAAATAGTAGGCCCTTTTACCTTTTTTATGATATCCTTGGGATACAGACGTAGTAGTAGTGTTGCTGGATCAAAGAATATGCAGTTTTATAGCACTTTGGGCATAGGTCAAAATTGCTTTCCAGATTGGTTGGATCAATTGACAACTCTACCAACTATGCCTCAATTTTCCTACATCTCCAATATTTATCCTTTTATTTTTCTGTCATATTAGCCACTCTGATACATGTGAGATGGTATCCCAGAGTTGCTTTAATTTGCATTTCTCTATATCAATAGTGACATAAAGAATGTTTTCATATGATTATGGATAACTTTAGTTTC
The DNA here is from genome assembly GCA_011680675.1 of Gymnobelideus leadbeateri. NCBI lineage: Eukaryota > Metazoa > Chordata > Mammalia > Diprotodontia > Petauridae > Gymnobelideus > Gymnobelideus leadbeateri. The sequence continues at coordinate 159,049 of WOXC01007196.1, read as the reverse complement.
TTCATCTGAACATTTCCTGCTCCTATCTTTTGACCATTTATCAATTGGAGAATGAATTATATTCTTTTAATTTGACTTAGTTCTCAATATATTACAGAAATGGATCTTTATCAGAAATATTTGCTGTAAAAAAAGATTCCTATCTTTCTGCTTTCCTCTTAATCTTGTTTCTTTTGGTTTTGTTTGTGCAAAAACTTTTTAAATTTAATGTAATCTTAATTATCCATTTTGTATTTCATAATATTTTCTATCTCTTTCTTAGTCATAAATTATTTCCTTCTCCATAGGTCTGACAGGTAAACTCTCCTAACTTGTTTATAGTATCATCCTTTATGTATAAATCATGCTCATAGAGTGTGTGAGATGTTGGTCTATGTCTAATTTCTGCCATACTATTTTTCAATTTTCCCAGAAGTTTTTTGTCAGATAATGAGTTCTCATGCTATAAACTAAAATTTTGGGTTTATTAACTTTACTTTAACTGAAGCATAATATATTCTTCTTCAGCTTTTTACATTTACTCTGTGTGTCTCTCTGCTACAAATGTGTTTCTTATAAACATCATTGTAGGTTTCTGTTTTTTTTTTTTTTAATTCACTCTGCTATCCACTTCTGTTTGATGGGAGAGTTCATCACATTCCCAGTTATGACTGCTGACTGTGTATTTCCCTCAATTCCATTTTCCCTGTTTATTCTTTTCTCTCATTCTCCTTTCATCTTTTTCCTCCTCACAAATCTTCTCCTTTAGTCCCTCTCAATCTTTCCTCCCTTCTGTCAGCTTCCCCTTTTCTTTTCCATTTCCCTTTATACTTCCCTAAAGAGTAAGATAGATTGCTTTACCTGAGTGTATATGTTATTCTCTCTTTGAGCCAAATCCAATAAGAGTAAGAATTAAAAAAAAATGCTAACCCCTCCCATTTTTCACTCTACTTTAATAGGTCTTTCTTGTCTCTTCATGTTGTATAATTTATCTCATTCTGCTTTCTCTTTTTCTCTTCTCCCAGTAGTCATTTTTTCACCCCTTAATATTTTTTATTATCACATTAAAGTCAACTTATATCCATACCCTCCTCCTATGTATATTCCTTCCAACTGAACTAATAGAGATACAGTTCTTAAGATTTACAAGAATCATCTTCCTATATAAGGATGTAAACAGCTGATCTTTATTGACTAGTGTGTTTTGTGTTGTGTTGTTTTTCTTATTTACCTTTATATTTTGTTCTTGAGTCTTATATTTGAAGATCAGATTTCCTGTTTTCCTCTGGTCTTTCCATCAGGAAATTTTTAAAGTCCCCTATATCATTTAATATCCATCTTATCCCCTAGAAAATTATGCTCAGTTTTGCTGGGTAGTTGATTCTTAGTTGTAAGCTAACCTCCTTTGCCTTCTGGAATATCATATTCCAAGCCCTTGGATTCTTTTGTGTTGATGCTGCTAAATCCTATGTAATCCTTACTGTAGTTCCAAGATATTTGCATTGTTTCTTTCCGCACCTTGCAATATTTTGTCCTTCATCTAGTAGTTCTGGAATTCAGCTACAATATTCCTTAGAGTTTCCATTTTTGGATCCTTTTCAGGAGTTGATCAGTAGATTCTTTTGATTTCTATTTTACTTTCTGGTTCTATGATGTCACAGCAATTTTCTTTTATGATTTCTTGAAAGATGCTGTCTAGGCTCTTTTTTTTCTTTCAGGGGGTACAATGATTCTTAAATTACCTCTCCTGGATCTATTTTCTTTCTTTTTTTTTTCTTGACCTATTTTCTAGATCAGTTGTTTTTCCAATGAGAGATTTTACAGTTTCTTCTTTTTTTATTCTATTTTATTTTGTTTGATTGATTTCTAATATCTTGTATAGTCATTAGTTTCCAGTTGGAAAACTATATGAGATATCAGAAATCCTAATTTTTAAGAAATTATTTTTGTTGGCTTTTCTACATCCTTTTCCATTTTGCTAATTCTACTTTGTAAAGAAGGTGTTTTCTTCAGTGAATTTTTTACCATTTGATCGATTCTGTTTTTTAAGGAGTTGTTTTCTTTATTCATTTTTTTTGCTTCTTTTTCCAAGCTTTTGAATCTTTTTTAAATTTTTCATAATTCTCTTGCATAACTCATTTCTTTTCCCAAATTCTTCTCCTATCTCTCTTCCTTAATTTTTAAATTCCTTTTTGAGATATTCCAAGAGAACTTTTTGTACTTGAGACCAATTTATATTCCCTTTTAAGGCTTTGCATGTAGGCATTTTGACATTCTTGTTTTCTTCTGAGTTTTTGTTTTTATCTTCCCTGTTGCCACAGTAGCTTTCTATGGTCAAGGCTCTTTTATAATTTTTGCTCATTTTTAAAAGTTGTGATCTGCTCCTGGGGCATAGGGGGAACTGTCCCAAGATTCATGCCCCAGGTTCCAGGGTTTGGTAACTAGTTTTCTGCACTTAGAGCTAGTAGGTTGTCCACTGCACTAGGATGACCCAGTGTAGCCATGCCTGTTGTGCCCTCTGCTCCTGGACTGGCAGTTTGACTGCTGTGTTGGAATCTCACACCTGGCTTGCTGTATCACTGGCCTGCTAAGATCAAACTGGGGGTCCTCAGTTGCTGATCTGTTCTGAGGTTTAATGCCTCTCAATGGCTTGCCTGGACACCACCTGTACTGTTCTGCACTCCCCTTTTAAAAAAGTGAGAAAGACCTTGGCTAAAGTCCTTGTAAGTTATCTTTGACTTGGAGATTGGTTCATTCCATTCTTTTATGGATTCTGTCACTCTAGAATTCTTTTGGAGACTTGATATAATGTTGTTTCTAAGGGAAAATTGGGAGAACTCAGGCAGCTTCCTCTCTACTCCCTTCCATGTTGGATACCCCCAAAGCTTTTGATAAAATTCAAAATTTGCTCTTTTTTAAAAATATGAGATATTTGGAAGTATAAATATGTAAGGTTCTTTAATCAACCCAAAAATGTATTTATTTTAACCAAATAACTAAATTATATACAATGGAAATTACTAGATAGATAGGAAAAATAGGCTATTGGCCTTCTTCACTTTTGAAATTTTGCTAGAAATCCTAGGAATAGAAATAAAATAAAGAAAATCTGTTAAAGAGATTAATACCATAAATTAACAGATCTAAATATCAATGTTTTTTTTTGTTTGTTTTCAAATCACATAATGTATTTTATAAAGAAAAGAATTCCAATAACAACAATAGATTTCATTGAGATTAATGAGCTCATTATCTGGGAAAATAACAGATTTTACACAAAATAATTTGAGTATGTAGTTGAATATTTAATTTGAGTATAAAATTAATGAAAGATAAGAATAGATACATTATAAATGGAACTGATCAAAACATTTGGTAATTAGCTTCTCTTGTACTCAATAGGACCTATATTAAGAAAAGATATAGAATTTTAATCACCAAAAGTAAAGGAAGATTAAAAAGACTGGTGTAATGAAAAGACTCAGAAGTCACAGTACTTGAAATGCTTCCTCTAGAATATACTACCTGTGAAAAAATGGGAACAATATTTAATGACTCCAAATATCATTTTTCTCACCTATAAAAGGAAGGGAGTCCAACTAAATGTCCTCTGTGAAACTTTCTACCTCTAAAGCTCTGATCCTATGATCCTACTGGAAACCCATTAAATGTTAGTGTGTGTGTGTGTGTGTGTGTGTGTGTGTGTGTGTGTGTATGAGAGAGAGAGAGAGAAAGCATGTGTGTTTGTGTGTGTGTGTGTGTGTGTGTGTGTGTGTGTGTGAGAGAGAGAGAGAGAGAGAGAGAGAGAGAGAGAGAGAGAGAGAGAAGTGGGAAGGGAGGGGGGAAGGGGAGGGGGGAGGGGAAAAGGGAGAGAGAGGGAGAGGGAGAGGGAGAGAAAGTCAAGCAGCCTTCTGGTATTTGAGAAAGATAGATCCTACCTTTAAGGAGCTTAGATTCTAATGGGGGAGGGGAGAGAAAAATTCTGCAAAATGGATCTGTAAAACTGTGAAGGAATGAATTGGCAAGGTATTTCAGAGAATCAGAAGAGCAGCGGGGAGACAGTTGAGCAATAGTGGGATAGGTATCCAATTAAATGAAGATCCCAGAGAGGAATAGTCTATTTATGGATATGTTGGATTATTAGGTTTAAAATGGAATCATTCTTCAAGTTAATTTGCAGATTTAAAGGAAACACCAATCTAAATACAATACTATTCCCATAAAAACTATACAAAATCACAATGCAATTTGTGTGGTAAAACAAGTGGCCAAGAATTGTATCAGGTAGGTATTAAACTGATTAAAGAGAACAACTACAAAAACTGCAAAAATGGAAACATGGATTAATGAAACGAAATGGATACAATAGACATCCAGTTGCATATGCACATGTATGTACACATATACATACATATATAGACACACATAGAAACGGACATACATATATGTGTATACACATACATAAAATGTAATGTTTGATAAAATTTAGAAAATAAAAAGTCAGTAAAGAATTCATTATCTAACAAATACAATTTGGAAAGTTAGTTGTCATAGACAGTAAAACAAAAGTAGTGGGGGATCTAAGCTTTCCCTTCTAACAACTAGATAAATCTAACAAAAAAAATAAAGTAAGTTAAGAAGGGGAATGGAATTTTAGAAAAGCTATATATGATAGGTCTCTGGAGAAAATTGAATGGGAATAGAAAAAAAAATGTGTCTTTTTTCTCAGTGGAACATTGCACCTATATAAAATTTGAGCCTGAATTAGGCATAAAAATCCCACAAATGCAGAATGTCGTAAATATTAATTGCCTTCTATACAGATAATAATGCAATAAAATCACGTGAAATAAAGCACCACTAGATTCAAAATTAATTGGAAATTAAATAATCTAATCCTAAAGCATGAGTTGGTCAAAGAAGAAATTATACAAATGATTAATATTTTCATTAATAAGAATAACAAAAATATGACACACAGCAAAATTTATCTGATACAGCCAAAACAGAACTTTGAGGATTATTTATATTGGCAGTATATCAGTAAAATACAGAAATAGTAGATTAATAAATTTGATATGCAATAAAAAAAATTATAGAAAAAGAACAAACTTAAAATTCCCCCAGCCTGGAGTCAGGAGGACCTGAGTTCAAATCCAGCCTGAGACAATGAACAATTACTAGCCCTGTGACATTGGCAAGTCACTTAACCTCAAATGTGCCGCCAAAAAAAAAAAAAAATTCCCAATTAAACACCACATTAGAAATCCTGAAAACCAAAGGAGAGACAAATTAAGGTTAAAGTAAGAAGACCGTTGAACTAAGAAATAGAACTAGGAGCTGGTTTTATAGGGGGAAAACAATGAAATAAATAAACCTTTGGTTAATTTTATTTTAAAAAGGGAAGAAAACCAAATTACGATGATCAAAAATTAAAAGGGTGAATTAACTATCAATGGAAAAGTAATTAAAGAAATTATTGGGGGCTATTTTGCCGGATTGTTTGCTTGTAAATCTTACAACCTGAACGAAATGGATAAATTTTTTACCAAAAAATATAAATTGTCATTTGTGCGGCTGGGATTTGGCCGTCGTTGTTACTTCTTGCCCTCTCTGTTCCTGTTCTCTTTTTCTCCTTTTCCTTCCTTTTCCCCCTTCTCTTTTCCGTTTTCCTGTCCCTACCTTCCCACCTTCACTCCTGAGACCATCTCCTCTTAACCCTCCCCCCCACAACCCCCGCCCACCAGCGGAAATGCGCCTCAGGTACCAAGTCTTCAAGAAAGACAATGCAGTTTTTTTCAGTGCCTAAGGACACCTGCTGGAACTCGACCTGAAAAACGGGTATGGTTTAATGGAGTTCAAAGACTCCCGCGACACCAGCAATGCTGTTTACGAGCTGAACTGCAAGGACTTGTATGGGGAGCGAGTGAGGGTGGAGCATGCCACTGCCCTGGCAGGGCCCTGGCAGATATAGCTACAGCAGCCACAGTTGTAGGAGGAGGAGGATACAGCAGTCACAGAGCCACTGTCACAGATAAATATGGACCACCAGTTCGAAAGGAGTTCAGACTGATTATTGAAAATCTTTCTAGTCCTTGCTGTTGGCAGGATTTAAAGGATTTCATGAGACAAGCTGGAGAAGTAACATATGCAGATGCTCACAAAGAACGCATAAATGAAGGTGTAATTCAATTCCTTTCCTACTCTGACATGAAACGTGCTTTGGATAAATTGGATGGCACAGAAATAAATGGCAGAAATATAAGGCTCATTGAAGATAAGCCACTGACAAACCAGAGGAGATCCTACTCTGGAAGTAGATCTAGGTCCAGGTCTAGGAGAAGGTCTCGTAGTAGGAGTTGAAAAAGCAGCTGAAGTAGATCCTGTAGTGCCTCAAAAAGTCGCTCAAGATCCAAATCTAGGTCTCCAAACAAAGATCATTCATGTTACCGATCTAAAGGCAAAAAGTCTAGATCAAAGAGCAAATCTAAGACCAAGTCTGATCGAGGCTCTTGATCTCACAGCAGATCTAAGGCAAAGAGAAGTCACAGAGTAGGTCTAGGTCTCCATCTCCCAAAGGAAATAGAAAAGGAGAAACAAAGTCAAAATCAAGATCAAGAAGCCAGTCTCACTCCAATTCACCACAACCTCCACCAACCATCAAAGGCTCGTTCTGAGTCGCTACAGTCATAAGGACTAAGTCAGTATCTCACTCTAAATCTCAGTCAAGGTCAAGATCTAGTTCAAGAGATTAAAAGTCCTGACCTCCTTTTCACACTTACAGAATACTTTCTTACTTGCCAGGCAAATTATTCTGTGATGTCAGTATTTCTGATGTTCACCTCTTCTCAGGAGAAAACCTGAACATAGGGGCATAAAAGTTTGATTTGGAAGTAAGATTAATGGGGAAGAAATGAGACTCTAGAGAAATGGTGACCCAAAGCAAAGATCCCCTTTTGTAGAAATTAAGCTCTTTGATTTTATAATATTTCAGCAGTAATAACGTTTGTAGAGATTAGGCTTACTTAAGATTTTAGCATTTTAGCAGGACCTGCTGTTGCATGAAGTTTTAGTTTTAAAGTATTAAACTCTCAAAACACACTTTAAGCTTTTAAAGCTTTGGAGAGGACTCACTTGTTGGTGTTTATTTGTTTGTTTTCTTAATTATGTTCAAGTTACAAATAATCCTGAGTTATATTAAAGGTTTGCTACCCAGGGAATGAAAGCCACAGGTCAATATGAAATGACTTTTGAGCAGTTTTGTCTCATATCTATTTTTTGAAATAAATACAAACTGTGTTGTGTATGGTTAACTGTAAAATTAGGTAAACCTCAAATCAGCAATAAATTCAATTTGGTATACTATTGTAATATAAATATATGTACATACATACATATGTATATATATATGCACATATATATATATACACACACATATATATATATATGTATGTAAATTGTTCAGATTAACAGAAGAGAAAATAGAATGCCTAAATAGTACCATTTTTACACAAGGAAATGAAATAAGCCTTTAATGAACTCTCTCAGAAAAAGCAAAAAAAAAAAAATCCCCAAGGTTAGATGTATTCACAAGTAAATTCTGCCAAACATTTAAAGAAGAAGTATTCCAGAAGGAATGCTAGGAGTCCTATTAAGTCCTTTTTTGTTTTTTTTTTATTTCATCAATATGGTATTGTTATTGTTTGTCCTTCTCTCTCTCTCTCTCTCTCTCTCTCTCTCTCTCTCTCTCTCTCTCTCTCTTTAACAAATGCTTTATTAACTTCTGGTTTACATCATTCATTTCCACCAGATTTTGAATTACATTTTTCCCCATGTTCCCCTACCCACTATCTCAGAATAGCAGTCCCACAAGATATCCCCTCGTCCAATCTGCTCTCTCCCATATCTTCTCCCATACCCCCTTGGACTTTTCCATTAGAGCAAGGTAAATCTCTGTGCCCCAATGCCTGCACATCTTATTTCCCAAATACATGCAAAATAGTATTAATGATAGTATTTATATATTTGAAACATTTAATTTTAAGACCTCTAATTTCAGATCCATTCCCTTCCTCCCTTGTCACCCATTCCCTCTGGGAAGATAAATAATTCAGTATGTGTTGTACATGTATAGCTATGCAAAACATTACCATAGTAGATATATTGTAAAAGGCTGCTTATAGTTCCCTCCCACCCATCCCACCCCCATACTGGTCCATTCCCTACTTCAATCCTGTCCCTCTTCAACAGTGGGTACTTCCAACCTCCCCTCCACCTAAAATGCCCTCCCCTCCATCATCCTTCCTCTCATCCCCCTTTCCCCTACTCTCCTGCAGGGTGAGATATTCTGTTTAGTATGTATGTCATTCTCTCCCTGAGCCAAATTAAATAAGAACATGGTTTTGCCTTTTTGCCTTCATGTTCTTTCCCACCCCTGCAACCACTTTCCCTTCTTGCTTATACATGAGATAGTATACCCTACCCTGTCTCTCCATCTCCGCTTGCCACTTTCCTCTCTCACCTCATAATTTCACCCCTTAAGTATCATCCCTTCCCAACAAATTCAAACTATGCCCTCTATCCATGTATAACTGTAAACATATATACACACATTCACATATGTATTCATATGCCCATATGCCCTTCTTCCATTATTTTCATAGTCACAAAGGTTTCATCAGCCACATTTATTGTTTTTCCATGTAAGAAGGTAAATAGTTCAACTTTGATAAGTTCCTTTTGATTTCTTTTCCCTGATTAGCTTCTCAGGCATCTCTTGCTTCTTGTGTCTGGATGTCAAATTTTCTATTCAACTCTGTTTTTTTCCTCAAGAATGCTTGAAAGTCCTCTATTCCACTGAATGACCATAGTTTCCCCTGAAACAAAATACCCAGTTTTGCTGGGTAGGTGACCCTTGGGTTCAGTCCCAGCTCTTTTGCCCTCTGGAATATCATATTCCATTCCCTTCAATCCCTCAGTGTAGAAGCTGCCAGGTCCTGGGCCATTCTGATTGTGTTTCCACAATATTGAAATTGTTTCTTCCTGGCTGCTTGGAGTATTTTCTCCTTGATCTGGGGATTCTGGAACTTGCCTATATTCCTGGGAGTTTTCATTTTAGGATCTTTTTCAGGAGGTGATCTGTGGATTCTTTCAACCTCTGTTTTGCCCTCTGGGTCTAAAATATCAGGGCAATTTTCCTTTAGAATTTCTTAAAGGGTGATTTCTAGGTTCTTTCTTTGATCATGGCTTTCAGGTAGTCCAATAGTTTTAAATCATCTCTCCTGGATCTATTTTCCAGGTCAGTGGTTTTTCCCATGAGATATTTCACATTGCCTTCTATTCTTTCATTTGTTTGGATCTGTTTAATAATATCTTGATTTCTCATAAAGTCATTAGCTTCCATTTGCTCCAGTCTAACTCTGAAGGAATGAATCTCCTCAGTGAGCTTTTGAGATTCTTTTTCCATCTGGCAAATTCAGGTTTTTAAGGCATTCTACTCCTCATTGCCCTTTTGGGCCTCCTTTGCCATTCTATTTTTTAAGGTGTTATTTTCCTCAGTCAGACTTTTGACCCTCATTTCATACTTTTCCTGCATCCTTCTCATTTCTCTTCTGAATTTTTCCTCCACTACTCTTATTTGAATTTTAAAATCCTTCTTAAGGTCCTCTATGGCCTGTAACCCACTCATATTTTCCTTTGGGGCTTTTGAAGCAGGATTTCTGACCTTGCTGTCCTCCTCCTGTTCTATGCTTCGATCCTCTTTGCCCCCCAAATAGGAGTCTAATGTTGCATTTTTCTGTTTATTTTGTTTCCTTTGCCTCAGCATATTGCCACTTAATTACTTGACTTTTGGGCTTGTTGCCATAGTAGGACTCTGCCACCAGACAGGGGAGCTTCTGCCCCAATGCTAGGGTCTTCACAACTTCTGGTTCTGGCAAGCTGGATACCTACCCCACAACCGCCACCCCAGACCACAATCCAGATACAGGCAGGGTTAAAGCAAGAGTGATTACCCCCCAAGACTGATCGCTGGATCTCCCTACAGTTTTTAGGCCAGGAGCTGGATCTGTCACTGAAACTGCAAAATGGTGTGTTTCCTCAGCCGCTTCCAGCCCCTAGGGGAGGAAGCAGATGCATTCCCCAAACACTGGTCCCAAACTCCATAAGGCACTAACCTCTCACTTTGTCCTAGGCATGTCTGTGTTGATAGTTCTGGAATCTCCACTGCTGCTGGTGTTCTGGTGTCCTTCTGGCCGGCTGCTGGCCTGGCCGCTCTGGGGCTAAAACCATGGCTCACGTGTACCTGCGCTTGGCTCTCCCTGCTGGGCTCTTGCTCCCAGAGGTCTGCAGTGGCCCTTCCTGCAGTGCTGCTGGGCTGTCCTCAGCAGGAGGTTAGCTTCTCTATGTCGTTCTGTGGGTGCTGGGGCTCCCAGCAGAAGTTGTTCAGAGTCCCCTTTTACATGGTTTGGAGGTGATCTCTGTCCTTCATTCTCAAAGAGTTCCATGACATCAGGGAGGTAATGATATGCAATGCAAGTGACTTGGATTTAATTGAGGGAGTACTGTGTAAAGTGACCAGCTTCACTTTCTCCTCCAGAGTCATCTGACACCAGTGGCAAGATGCAGATCAGGACGACTGGAGATGACTCTGGATACAGTGGGAGACCTTGGCCTTTTTAAGCTAAAATCTTTAACAGATCTCAGTTTGACTGAGGAATGGCCAGTCAATGGTTAAGCTAGGTAAGAAATGAGGAAGAGGACAGTGCTGATACTGAAACCAGGAAAACAGAGAAAGAAAAGCATCCACCAATTTCTCTAATGAATGTTGATACAAAAATTTAAATAAAATAATGGCAACATGATTACAACAATATATCACAGGGACAATATATCACATGTGATATGATCATGTGGGATTTCTATCATGAATGCATGGTTGGAAGATGGCAGAGTAGAAACAGCTCATCCAAGCCTCTCTGCCCACAGATTCCCTCCAAATTATGTAAAAGGGGACTCTGAACAACTTCTGGAGCCCCAGCACCCACAGAATGACACTGAGAAGCTAACCTCCCAGTGAGGATAGACCAGCAGCCCTGCAGGAAGGACCAGCGCAGCACTCTGGGAGCCGGCAGTGCACAGAGCTGGAGCTGAGCCTAGTGGAGCCCAGGTCCCCGTGAGCCGAGGTTTTAGCTCAAGGGAGGCAGGGGCAGCAGCCGGCTGGAAGACCCCAGAACACAAGCAGCTGTGGTGACTCAGAATTATGAACATAGACATACCTAGGACAAAGTAAGAGGTTAGTGCCTATGGACTTTGGGACCAGTATTTGGGGAATGCGTTGGCTTCCTCCCCTGGGGCTAGAAGCCACTGAGGAGACACCATTTTGTAGTTTTCAGAGGCAGCTCCAGCTCCTGGCCTGCGAACTGTAGGGAGATCCAGCAATCAGTCCTGGGGGTAATCGCTCTTGCTTTAACCTCCCTGGATCTGGATTGTGATCTAGGGTGGAAGTTGTGGGTGGGTTTACAGCTTGCCAGAAAAGTTGCCCCCCACACGTTAGGGACGAAAATTCCTCTATCTGGCCTTACAGCCATAGTGTGGCAACAAGCCCAAAAGTCAAGTAATTAAGTGGCAACATGCCAAGGCAAAGGAAACAGAAAAATACAACCCTAGACTCCTATTTTGGGGGCATAGAGCAGGAAAAGGACTGTGAGGTCAGAAGTCCTGCTCCAAAAGCCCCAGGGAAAACATGAGCGGGTTGCAGGCCATAGAGGACCTTAAGAAGGACTTTAAAAATCAAATAAGAGAAGTGGAGGAAAAATTGGAAAGAGAAATGAGAAGGATGCAGGAAAAGTATGAAATGAGGGTCAACAGCCTGACTGAGGAAAACACCTTAAAAAAAGACAAACTCAAATGGCAAAGGAGGCCCAAAAGGGCAAAGAGGAGAAGAATGCCTTAAAAAGTTGAATTTGCCAGATGGAAAAAGAATCTCAAAAGTTCTCTGAGGAGATTCATTCCTTCAGAGTTAGACTGGAGCAAATGGAAGCTAATGACTTTATGAGAAATCAAGATGCTGTTAAGCAGATCCAAACAAATGAAAGATTAGAAGGCAATGTGAAATTCTCAAGGAAAATTGCCCTGATGTTTTAGATCCAGAGGGCAAAATAGAGGTTGAAAGAATCCACAGATCACCTCCTGAAAAGATCCCAAAAAGAAAACTCCCAGGAATATTATAGCCAGGTTCCAGAATCCCCAGATCAAGGAGAAAATACTACAAGCAGCCAGGAAGAAACAATTTCAATATTGTGGAAACACAATCAGAATAGCCAGGACCTGGCAGCTTCTACACTGAGGGATTGAAGGGCATGGAATATGATATTCCAGAGGGCAAAACTGGGAATGAACCCAAGGGTCACCTACCCAGCAAAACTGAGTATTTTGTTTCAGGGGAAAATATGGTCATTCAGTGGAATAGAGGACTTTCAAGCATTTTTGAGGAAAAAACCAGAATTGAATAGAAAATTTGACATCCAGACACAAGAAGCAAGAGATGCCTGAGAAGGTAATCAGGGAAAAGAAATCAAAAGGAACTTATCAAAGTTGAAATATTTTCATTCCTATATGGAAAAGCAATAATTGTGACTGATGATATCTTTCTCACTATGAAAATAATGGAAGAAGGGTGTGTGGTCATATGAATACATATGTGAACATGTGTGTATATGGTTACAGTTATATATGGATAGAGGGCATAGGTTGAATTTGTTGGGAAGGGAAAATACTCAAGGGATGGAATTCTGAGGTGAAACAGGAAAGTGGCAAGAGGAGACGGGGAGTGACAGGGTTGGGTAAACTATCTCATGTAAAAGAAGCAAGGGGAAGTGGTTGCAAGGGAGGGGGAGAATAGGAAGGCAAAAAAGGCAAAACCACATTCTCATTGAATTTGGTTCAGGGAGAGAATGACATACATACTAAATGGGATATCTCACCCTGCAGGAGAGTAGGGGGAAGGGGGATGAAAGGAGGGATGATGGATAGGAGGGCATCCTTGGGGGTAGGGGAGGTTGGAAGTACCCACTATAGAAGAGGGACAAGATCATGTAGGGAATGGACCAGGTGGGGGGTGGGATGAGTAGGAGGGAATTATAAGCAGCCTTGTACAATATATCTACTATGATAATGTTTTGCATAGCTAGACATGTATAACATATACTGAATTACTTATCACCTCAGAGGGAATGGGTGACAAGGGAGGAAGGAAATGGATCTGAAATTAGAGGTCTTAAAATTAAATGTTGCAAATATATATAAATACTATTATTAATACTCTTTTGCTTATAATTGGGAGATAAGATGTGCAGGCATTGGGACTCAAAGATTCACCTTCCTCTAATGGAAAAGTTGAAGGGGGTATGGGAGAAGGTATGGGAGAGAGCAGATTGGAGGAAGTGATATCTTGTAGGACTGCTATTCTGGGAGGTTGGGTAGGGTAATAACAGAGGGAAAATGATTGTAACTCAAAAGTTGGTAGAAATGAATGATGTAAAACAGAAGTTAATAAATCATTTGTTTAAAAAAGAGAATCCAGTGAATAGAGTGACAAATCATGTAGGAATTATACTTACAACAAAATAATATATATTGCATATTAAAATTTTTTAAGATGTAAAAAAAAAGAATGCATGGTTGGTTCAATATTAGGAAAACTATATGCATAATTGTCCTTATCAGTAACAAAACCAAAAGAAATAATATAATTTTCTCAATAGATTCAGAGAAAACCTTTGACATAATATAGCACTCATTCCTATTTAAGATACTAGAAAGCATAGTAATAAATGGAGCTTTCTGTAAAATGATAGGTAGTTATAAAAAAAAAACCCTCAACAAAGATTATCTGTAATGGGATAAGCTAGAAACGTTCCCAATAACATCAGGAGTGAAAAAGATGATGACCAGTGCCACCACTATTGCTTTATTTTATGCTATAAATTTTAGCTTTAACAATAAGAGAAAAAGAAAAAAAATCAAAGGAACTAGAATAGGCAAAGAGCAAATAAAACTATCAATATTTAAAAATATTATGGTGGGAAGGTAGTGGATTAGGTCAGAAAATCCGAAACTCTCCGAATTTTCTCCACAAATAAAACCAAAACCCCTCAGGGTGAATACACAACAGTAAAAATAAACAAAATTTGGGGCAGGACAATAAACCTCACAGGAAAACTGGAGAAGGACTGAGCTTTGATCCCTGTGAAGTGTAAACCCCTAGAGGTTAGTTCTTCTGAAACAGCAACAATTAGCCCAGAGACTAGCTGGATTGGGAGGTAACCTTTGCCTTAACCAATGAACTTTTCATCTCCCAGACAATATGGAGAATTGGGCACCTGAGGGGAGGAAAACTGAGGAAAACTCAGTTCATGAGAGATGCCAGGCACAACTGTGCTGCTGAGATATAGCCCTGGGTGAGAAGGAACCAGCACATACCCAGTGAGTACAGAAGTATGCGGTGAGGGGATGCCACTGGCTGTGGGCACTTTCAGGAGGGTGGAGTTCCTGGTTTTGTTTCTAGGCAAAAGAGGAGAACTGAAGGAGTTTCTGCGGCCAAAGGCACCATCCCCCATATCCCAGAATTAGAGGTGATTGCAATAATATTTATATTTTTTAAATGAACAGGAAAAGGAGAAAAATCTCAACCACAAGAAGTTACTATTGGGATAGTGAAAGCTGGAGTGTGTCTTCAAATGAGGATAGTGAAGCCAAGAAACCCTCTTCTACCCCAAAGAAAAATTTCAAATGGCCACCTGCCCAAAAAAGAATTCATAAAAGAACTTTAAAAAGATTTGAAAACTCAAGTGAGGAGAATGAGGGGAAAAAAATAAAAATAACAATACGAGAAAAACAATATTATGGAAAGAAAATTAACCAACTGGAAAAGGAGATTTAGAATCTTAAGGAGGAAAATAACTCCATAACAATTAGAATGGGGCAACTGGAAGTCAGCAAAGTTATGAGACCAAAAAAACAAAATATAAAAACATGAAGAAATTAGAAGATAATGTGAAAAAGAAGAAAAAATAACTGATCTGGAGAACTCATCTAAGAGAAGAAAACATAAAAATAATTGGACTACTTGGAAGCTACAACCCGAAAAGGAATCTTGATATAATAATACAAGAAATCATTAATGAAAATTGCCTTGAAGTTCAGAAAATCCCAAAGAAAAAGAATGAAGAAATTAAATATATATATATATATATATATACATACACACACACACACATACACACACACACACACACACACACACACACACACACACACACACATATATATATATATCACTAATCATCACCAGAAAGAGATCCTACAAGAAGAAGGCACAGGAATATCCTAGCTAAGTTCTGAAACCACTAGTTCAAGGAAAAAATATTACAAGCAAGAAAAAAAATATTCAATTATTGCAGAGCCACAATTAGAATTACACAAAACCTAGAAGTAGCTACAGTAAAGGACCACAGGCCTTGGAGTACTATATATCAAAGAACAAGAGACATGGGGTTGCAGCTGAAAATACACCTAGCAAAGTTAAGCATAATCCTGAATGAAAAAAAAATGCCATTTGATGAATTGCCAGACTTTGAGGATTTTAGTGCAAAAAGATCTGAACTCTATAGAAAATTTAATATACAATATCCAAGAGAAATATAAGGTAAACATCAGTGACTAATTACAAGGGACTCAATAAGGATAGAGTGTTTACTTTTTATATGAGGAAATATAAACTGCATGTCTAAGACTGTAATTAGTAGCTAGGTATTTCCAAAGAAAGACTGGGGGTAGAGCTATATTTGATGTAATTTTTAAAAAGTACTAAAATCTAGGAAAAGGTAA
Organism: Gymnobelideus leadbeateri; assembly: GCA_011680675.1. NCBI lineage: Eukaryota > Metazoa > Chordata > Mammalia > Diprotodontia > Petauridae > Gymnobelideus > Gymnobelideus leadbeateri. The sequence continues at coordinate 143,182 of WOXC01007196.1, read as the reverse complement.
AAGAGTAATTTTCTTATACAAATGAGGGGTGATGGAAAGGACTGACACAAAGGAATTAGAGGGAGGAGGTCTGGCAGTTCTGGAATACTAATCTCACCAGGAATGGGCTAAAGCAATTCATGCTTGCCCCTCTGTGTGTGTGCATAAAAGTCTTCTAAATTGAGAAAGAAATAAAAAGCTAAGGGGATGTGGAGGAGAAAAAGATAAGGGAGGGAAAGAGAGTGAGAGAATAGGGTAAGGGGGATGTAGAAGAATGTCTCAATTAATGAAAATGGGAAAAGGGAGAATAACATATACGTACACATACACATACATACATATGTACACACATATGTTTGGGAAGCTATAAAAGTCTTGTAAACACAAGAGAGAAACAAGAGGGTAAAGGTAAAGGGTGGGGTGCAATAGGTAAGGGAGGGATCTTTGGAAAGCGGTAGATTGAGTAATAGGAGGTCAAGGTAGTGGACACAAGTAAAGGAGAGGAATCATGAAGGATAGGGAATAAGACACACACACACACAAACGTAAAATACAGATTAAGAGTAGAAATTATTAGGAAAAAAGCAGGGATAATAATCATGATTTCAGATAAAGTTAAAGCTAGTATAGATTTAATCAAAAAAGAAAAATAGGGAAACTACACTATATGTCAGTCATATTAATCAATATTGTTTTAGACTACTTAAAATAACTAGACAGTACAAGATTGGAATATTGTTGTGATATGAGAAATTATGAGTTGGCGGACTTAGAAAAATATGGAAAGACTTGGACATATCAGGGAAGATGCTATCTAACTTCAGAGAAACAGAGGCCAAACAAGTATAGTATAGTCTTACATGGATGCATAAGACTGTATATGTTTACATATGAGAATAATCATAGATATCTCAGTATATGTATGTGTATGTAAATGTATGAATGTAAGTGTATATGTAGATGTATTTGTGTGCATCTGTGTATAAAGATGTGTGTGTATCTGTGCTTAATTATAGCCTTCGTGGCAGGAGGAAAGGAGAAAAATTGCAAAGTAAAAAAGTTCATAGAAGTGAACAAAAGAAAACTTACAAGGAAACAAAGAAAAGATGGATAGCTCTAAACACAATGTTCAGAATCTGTTATATAGACTTTCTTGAAATGGAAATGTATTGCTGTAAATTTTGAATCCTCTCTTTCTTTCTGCTGTACATGTGGCAATGCTTTTTTGTTTGTTTGTTTTCTTATTTTGTTTTTAAATTCAGTATTTAAGTACACATTATCTTTCTTTTTCTTTCCTTATTGTGTATTTAAGTTTGAAATACATTAATACAGAAAAAGAAAATGATATGATGGATTTTTAGGATTAAAGTCCTAAAAATCTAGTAGAAATAATGAAGAATTTTAAGAAAGTCACAGAATATAAAATAAACCCACATAAATTGCCAGCATTTTTATATTATCATTTTATATTATTAGCAGCAAGAGATAGATGAATTCCATTCAAAATAACTGCAAACAATATAAAATAATTAGGAGGCTACCTACCAAAACAAACCCAGGAACTATATGAACACAATTACAAAACACTTTTGACACAAATAGTAAGATCTAAACAATTAGAAAAATATCAATTGATCATAGACAGGCCTAGCATATATAATAAAAATGATTATTCTACCTAAGTTAATTTACATATCCAGTGCCAAACTACAAAAATGTTTTATAAAGTTAAGAAAAAAAAATAAGAACAAAATTCATCTGGAAGAGGAAAAGATCAAGAATATCAAGTGAATTAAAGAAAAAAAAATGTGAAGTTAGGTGGCTTAGTCATACCAGATCTCAAAATGTATTATGAAATGTTAATTATCAAAGCAAGGTGGTACTAGCAGAGAAACAGAATGGTGGGTCGTTATAATAGATTAGGTAACAAGACAAAATTGTAAACGACTATAGTAATTTAGTGTTTGATAAATCCAAAGACCCAAGCTTTTGAGACAAGAACTCATCATTTGATAAATAGTGCTGGGAAATCTGGAAAACTATATGGCAGAAACAAAATATAGACTACAACTGTGGGGAACCTGCAGGTTCAAAGTCAAATGTGGCCTTCTACATTCTCAAGTGTGGCCCTTGACTGAATCCAAAATTCCACAGAACAAATCCTTGTTTTCTGAAGTTTGGATTCAGTCAAAAGACCATACTTATAGATTTAAAGGGCCACATGTGGCCTCAAGGTCACAGGTTCTCCACTTTTGGAGTAATATCTTATACTCTATACCAATATAAGAACAAAATGGGCATATAATAAAGATATAAAGGGTGACCTCATGAACAAATCAGGAGAATAAGGAACAGTTTCTCTGTCAGATCGATAAAGAATGGAAGAGTTTAAGACAAAGTAAGAGATAGAAAACATCATGTCATGTAAAATAGATGGTTTTATTATACTGAATTAAAAAGGACTTTTACAAACAAATTAAATATAATCAAAATTAGAAAGAAAGCATAAAGCAGGGAAATATTGTTATTGGAAATCTGATAAAAGACTCATTTCTCAAATATATTGGAGAACTCAGTCAAATTTATAAGAATACAGGTCATTCCCCAATTAATAAATAGTCAAATGATCTGAAGGTCGGTTTTCAGAAGAAATAAAAAAAAAAAACTCCTATAATCATACAAAAATGCTCTAAATAATTCTTGATTAGAGAAATGCAATTTAAGACAACTCTAAGGTACCACCATCTCATGCCTATCAGATTGGCCTATATGACAGAAAAGGAAAATTACAAATGTTTGTGCAAATATGGGAAAGTTGGGACGCTAATGCACTGGATCCACATTCTGGATAGCATTTTGAAACTATGCCTAAAAGGCTATAAAACTATGCATACCTTTTGATCCAGGAATACCACTACTATATCCCAAAGAGATAAAAAGAAAGGAAAAAAAATATTTGTACAAAAATAGTATATCTGCTCTTTTTGGGGTGACAAAGAATAGAAATTCAGAGAATGACTATCAATTGAGGAATAACTGCTTAAGCTGTAGTATACAAATATAATGGAGTACTGTTGTGTTATAAGAAATGATGAGCTTGCTGATTTCAGTAAATCCTGGAAAGATTTACACCAACTTATACAAATTGAAGTCAGCAGAATCAGGATAACACTAGACAGTAACACAATATTGTATGATGATCAACTGTGATGACTTGGCTAGTAATGTTACTAGTCAACAATTTTGTGAGCAACAAAATCAACCAAAACAATTTTAAAGGGCTCATAATGAAAAAAATCTGTCCACCTCCAGAGGAAGAACTAATGGGGTCTGAATGCAGACCAAAGCATAGTATTTTTTTCAGTTTTTGGCCTAATTATTTTTTTGCAACATGACTAATGTTCATATATGCTCTGCAGGATTGCACATGTACAACCTATATCAAACTGTTTACTGTCTTGGAGGGGGAAGAAAGGAAGGAATGAAGAAAATTTGGAATTCAAAAATTTTTTAAATTAGTTTTCATATGTTATTGGGGAAAATTCAAAATAAAATTTGTTGTCAGTTTGGTAGAAAGGAATTTGAACTCTCATGATTTTATCGTATATCCTTATAAATTAAACCTATATAAAAATCTTAAACATTTAAAAATCTATATAAGGTGAGGGTGAAGGCAGGAAAAAATATATTTTTATTCATTGTGATGAGTGGAATTTCTTGAAACACAACAATAGATCCAATAAAGGGTAATCATTAAAATCTGAAGATATATGCTAGACAGTAATAATAAGTATAAGATCCTTATGTTAAACTGAACAAAAAATATCAAATCACCTTGAAATGTAAATAAAAATAATCAATTGGAAAATATTTATGGTCAATAAGAAAGATACAAACCTAACTATCCTAAATAATATCCACAGATGATACTTCCACCCGCCCCCCAAAAAAAAACTAAAATAGAAAAGGATTCATTTAAGAATCCAAGTAGAAATTACTAGCTCAAAATTCATTAAGTGCTCATGGATATGAATAGAAAATTTACAGATGAAAAATCCCACAATGTTAATAACTACTTGAAAAAACTTTTCAACCACGCTAATGACCATGGAGATACAAATCAAAGCAGTTCTGAAGTTCCACTTCACCTCCATTAAATGTTTTAAAAATTACTAAAAGCAATGGAATTCAGTGCTGGTGGAGTTTTTGCAGAACAGTTAAACTTAGTCATTTCTGATGGATTTGCAACCAACTAGAATCTATAATGCAATCTGTTAATAGATAGGAACATAAAAATAAGCAGAATGTTTAACCCAATAATTTGTTAGGGATTTATCCTAATAATATTATAAAAACATAATGAATATTGAATATTTAAATATTATCATAGCAGCATCATACATAATTACCAAAAATGAAACAAACAAACAAAAAACTGGAAGCAACTTAAATGCGTACTGATAGCGTAATGCCTATTCTAAAACAGTAGTCACAACAGAGCAAGTAACAGGGGCAAATATGTGAATTATAAGAAGTTTGATTGACTTTTATGAAATAATGCAAAACAATGGCAGCAACAAAACCAAATGCTCCAGTTAAAAATGTGTACATATTAACTCTGGTCACATTAATCACTAAGATTAAGTGCTTCCTATTTGAAAGGCATTATACTATGGGAGAAAAAGAATGAGAATAAATGGACAGAGGATCTAGAGAGAGGCTTCATGATGCTGAAAAAGCCTTATGATAGTTTATATATTAAACCATTTTTAAAAAGATATTAATTAGTAAGTATAGCTGATTGCATGGATATTTAATGTGAAGTTTTAAAATAAGACATTTAATTTGAAAATAATCAGGGTTTTTTGTTTGTTTGTTTGTTTCTTTTTTAGACCTTACAGTTATGAAATTTAAGTTTAAGGGCTTATAATGCAATGTTCTTTTTGAGTACAGATAGGGCCTGGAAATGGAGCTCAGTCTTTTATAAGCTAGAATTAGTTGTCTTATGAGCCTGAAAACCAAGGATAGAATATTTTTCCAGTTTACTCTTATGAAGAAAATTTGGGTATATGAGTTTTTCTAAAGTAGTTCTTTATAAAAGCATTATTACTTCAGTGGTTAGAATGATGGCTACACTAATGAGGACCCAGCAAGTGCCCTGAATGATTGCTTTACCAGTTGGATGGCTTCAATGACTACAGCATTTTCATCAACATCAATGCTTTCATCGCAAAAATCTCATATTGATTATGTGTACTGAACTGGTTCTTAAAGCCTCCTAAGACATTTTGGAAGAGACCTGACAAATTACCTGCACCCAAGGGGAAATGTTGACCTTTGGATTCATATGCAATGTTATCTCTATAATTTCCTGTGTTGTGAGTCCTGACCATACAAATTACCAAAAATTCCACACACTTTTCATCAAAATGACCATGAAGTTCAACACCAGCTTTCAGCATTTTAAAGCTTAACAAAATGAGATGGTGACAAGACCTCTAAAGATCAATGACAGCATATCCTTCATGTATGTCTAAAATTCATAGATGTCATTCATGGTGGTGCCTACAATATGCACTTTAACTGAAACAGCAAACATTGATTGAGTACCTACTATATGCAAGATATTCTCCACTTGCCTCTTAGAATCTCTAATTCTCTTTTATTCTTACCTTGGATCTCCTTTTAACATATACAAGGCCTTTTCAGAACCTCTTTATTTATTAACCTTTCCACCCTTCACCACCAACATATGCTAAAATTATTCTGTATTTACTTTGTGCACATTTATACAATCTATCTTTATCTCCATCTATAACTCTATCTCTATATTTAAAATACCATTGATTTTTATTAGGTAAGCCATTCTGTAGTTGTTAGATTTTTATTATGTTACCTAAATCTTGAAGTTATAATAAGTAAAAAATAAATCTAAATCATGGCATATAGCTTTTAATTAGAAATGTTGAAATATCATCATGTAAAACCAAGAATTTAGTCATTTCTAAGAAAGGTTTAAATAATATCCTCCAACATACCCACCTTTATAGATGATTCTTTTACAATTCAATGCATCATATTGTACCTGAATGACTGATTTGGCTTCTAATACTGCCTTAGACATTTAGTATTTTTGTGACCCAATGGAAGTCACTTGACCTATTTGAGCCTTAGTTTCCTCATCTTTAAAATGGGGATAAAGATAGCATTTAAGCCACAAGACTGTTATGTGAATAAAACACTATAATGTATGTAAGTCATGTAATAAAACTTAAAGAATTTAACAAATGTGAGTTATTATTATTTCATATGTGTTACCCATTTTTCTTAGTTCATCCTCCAAGTAAGATACTGGCATAATTATGCTGACTCATGATGATAAAATCTTGTCATGAAACAAAATATGTATTATATCATTTTATCTATTCATTAGTTTCTTCTGAATGACTATGCTATTCATCTAGCCTATATAATCAGACTGCCTTTCATCTCATCAAGATCACAATGTGACATCCTTAATGATAATGAAGATAACTAACATTATATAATACTTTAATGTTTGCAAAAACTTTAAACATTTTCTCATTTGATCCTTACAACTGTCCTCTTTGGAAGGTATGATTATTATACCCATTTAGTAGATGAGGACACTGAGACTTGGTGACATCACGAGATTTTTTTCAAGGTCACTCAAGTAATAAATATACAAGATAGAATTTGAACTTGGGACTTCTTTATTTCTTGTCCAGTGTTTTATCTACTATATCAAGCTGTCTCGCTGATCCCTAAATCAGAAGGTTACCAGTGAAGCATTTAATTGAGTAGAAGTATATTTGCTAGCTCAGGAAATAATTACAATGAAATAATTTATGTCATGGGCATATGCAAAGTGAATTTCTTCCAGTGTATTGGGAAATGGGTCTCACATTAATCATTACTTAGATATCTAAGTATTTGTATGTAAATGTATCTATGTGTATGTATGTATTTACAAATATATGTATGTATGTATTTAGAAATTTACAAATGTCCTTGAAATACAAACAACATTCTAGGTCGATATGGAAGTCCTACTTCCAAATTAGATACCCTGTATTCACATATTTTAAAACATAGTTTTTAAAAAGGTTTATAGAAAGCAATTTACCAAATAGTCACAGAACTACAATGCAAGAACATGCCCAGACACCTCAGATTAAAAGTCTTGGCCTTGTAGATATACCACAATCAAATTGATTTCTTTTTTAAAGGACCAAATTTATAAGATTTCTAAGGTCTACCTGTTTTGTGATCAATCATTAATTTTGGCCGATCATAAATCAACACAACCCGAAGCAACTAACTTCAATTATAAATTTTTTAGGCACCAATACAACCTGCATTTGGTTCTACTTATTAGAGAGAACACCATATATTTGTATTTTACTAATCAAAGTGAATATTTGCATTGGCATCATATATTTCTTGAGAGACTAATTTTTATTTTATTTCTCAGTTTAACATGGCTTATTTCTTTTGTTAGGAAATCTTTTGTGCCAAACTCATTACATAACTGTGTAGTTAGGATGAATGACTGATATTTCTGGAAAATTTAACAAAAAGTTGTAGTCTTACTGCTGACTGATAGGAAATGGCTTAAGATAATCAATTATCATTGAGTCATTGCAGATTCTTTGTGACCCCATTTGGGGATATTTTGGCAAAAAAAAAAAATCAGGAGTGGTTTGCCATTTCCCTCTCTAGCTCCTTTGACAGGGAAACTGAGGCAAACAGGGCTAAACGACTTGCCCAGGGTAACACTTCTAGTAAGTATCTGAGGCCAGATTTTAAGATGAGCCTTCTTGCCTTCAAGCCTGACATTATCCTCTGTACCACCTAGTTGCTTCAAGATATTCAATATGGGTTTTCAAGAGTCAAAAATTAAGATAATATTAAATTAGTTCCATAGGTTAGATAATACATGAGTGGACACGATCAAAGGATTAAGTTATATTTAGTAAGCTATTATGTTTCTATAACTCTTATATATATTCATTAGGAGAATTGAATTACAAAGCATTTTATTAAGGATGTACACATGTAAGGAAGAACTTGGATGACAATTTACCTGATATCTAATATTATATGTGCAGTAGGCTAAGATAATAATACCTTAATTTCCCCAAATATTTATTGAAATTTAAGGCCATTTGCCACATTCTTTTAAAATATTGTCTTATAAATTTCATATTAAAATAATTTAAAATGAAAATAATTCCAACTAGCAATATCCCTTGTGTAGTCAGAAATACTATATCTAGATTACATCAGGCTAATGTTTGGGAAGAACTAACTGGGCCATACAGATTAGTATTCGTTTCTAATATTATGCTCACCTAACCTAAATATCTGAAATCATCTCATTTGTGTCTGAAAAGTCTAGTCTTTTATTACATATTCACATCATAAGGCTTTATAAGCTATAGTTTATAAAGGAAACCTCCACTGCTCAGAGTGAACACAAAGAACCATTTCATGAAAATGTAGCTTATGACAGCCAAACTTATTGGCATCATTTAGAATAGTTTAAGAAATGAAACATTCACTTGGAAATGGCACAAACAATAATAATAATAATTATTATTATTATTATTATTACTACTACCATAGACACCATCCAGAGGGAAAAGGTGAGACATCATCCTCATGAAAACAATAACTTTTATCTTTCAATCCTGTTCTTTTTATTCTTGGTTTTTTTCTTCTCAAACTCTTGAGCTCTGCCACAATGAGAAGCCCTTACACACATAGTCTCATAATGAGGATTTCTCTAGAGTCTACTTCCACAATTGCTTCCTCCAGGAACTGGTCCTCTCCTTGTTCACTATGTGATCCTGTAGCCTGATTAATTCCTTGTTATGCCATAGACCTCCCTACCCTTCAATCAGACTGGGCTCTGCATTATTCTGGTCATCTACCTACTATTCTCTGTCACCTACACTTGTACATAGCTCCCTCATGGTGTATGTTTAGTAACGGTTACTGAATGATTGACTGATGGACAGTAATAAAACGAGTCCTGAAAAGGTAATAAATAAACAGTGATACTCTTGGGCAGATAAAGAGTAATATGGTAAAGAAAATACTTTTATTAGTTATCAAAGTTCCAGTCCTCTCTCTACCACTGATCTTCAGCAAGTCACTTAACATTTTGTAGATTTTGTTGTTTCTTCTATAAAATGCAAATAATAACACCTTGCCTGCCTGAAATCATAAATCTGGATCAAATGATATCTTGATGTTCCTTCTAGATGAAAAATCCTGATTTCTTTCCTAGAACACTTTACTGAGCTCTCTTTATTTCTCTAACTACATTTTACTTCTTGGTGAGCTCATCAATTCCCATGGATTCCATTATATCAGCAAAAGATGCCTACTAGAAATCTCCAGCTGAACATCCATAGACATCTCAAAACCAACATGTCTTAAACGTATCTACCTTTGCCTCCCAGTGCCCCAAACCTTGCCTCAAAATTTCCTTATTTCTATTACATGTGGCTCCTTTTGTTCACAATCTCAATAATATTTGATTAAAAAAAAGTCTTCCTTAGTCCCTATATCCAGTCAGTTACCAAGATTTTCCAATTCTATTTCCATATCTTTCATATTCACTTCCACCTTATTTAAAATATCACAATAACCTCCTAAATAAACTCTTCTCTTCCTGTCTCTTCACTCTACAAATCTCTATAGGGTATCAACTTACTAAATCAACTTACTAAAACTTACTAAGTCTGACCATGCCACTTTCTGTACTCAAGAATCTTTAATGGTTCCCTATTACCTTTGGGATAAAATACAACCCCCTCAGTTCAGAATTTAAAGCCCTTTACCACTTAACTATAACTCATATTGGCATATTTTTTCATATTAATTCTTTACAATATTCCATACTTCAATCTATTTTTCTTTCTCTGAATTCAGCTTTCCAAGTGTTTTTGCCTCTGTGATTTTGCACAGGTTATCATTTATCCCTGGAAGACACTCCCTTTTCACCTCTGTCTCAGAATCTTTAGCTTCCTCTAATATTCAGCTTAAACAAAACCTCTCCATGGAAAGCTATCTTCATCCTTTTAGTTAATACTGCTCTCTCTTGAAATTACATATTTTATGCTGTTTAAACTTAGAATGTAAGTACATTAGGGCAAAGGATGTCTCTTTATTATTGGTACCTCCAGTGCCTAGCATGATGCCCTTTACATTTTACAATAGGATGTTAATAAATTCTTATTGATTTCTGAATTAATTGATCTTATATATCCTCTTTCTATAGTAGAATAGAAGTTCCTTGGGGGTAAGAGGTGTCTTTGATTTTGTCTTGTTATCCTCTATGCCTAGAGCAGTTATTTTTATTTACTTTTTGTGGAGTTGTTCTGTAGTTCTGTTGTTTCTGATTCTTTGTGTGAACCCATTTTGTCTTTTCTTGGCAGAGACACTGGAGTGGTTTGCCATTTCCTTCCCCAGCTCATTTTATAGATGAGGAAAACGAGGCAAACAGGGTTAAGTCTACAGTCACACAATGTGTACATTTTAGACACAATAAATATTTATTACTTGGAATTAGATTCAAATCCCATCTATAATTCTATGATTTTAACCAAATTCAGTTAATATATTAAATTTGGAAATATAATGGGATCTTTTTCACATAGAATATCAGCCAAAATTAGAACTGAGTTTTTTTTTATCTGTTTGTTTGTTTTTTGACATTACATTCAATCTTATTCCAAAGAGCACAATGCCCTTCAAATCGCAAAGGAAGAGAATATGCCTTCTAGAAAGATGACAGCTGAAAACAGGGAAGACAGATTGCACTGTGACCAGTAACTGCTTCTTAGGTTCTAAAGTTTGACATAAATTTTGTCACTTCATGGTCCAATTAGTTTTTACAAGAGGAAAAACTCTCTTATAAAAACTCCTATTCCTGTACAAAATTTTAAAGGAGTGCCACTGGTCAAAGACAGACTATTTAAGAAGTACTCCTGCTATTTCTCAGCATCAACTAATTGCTCCAACCAGACCACTCTTCTTACTGTTCTCTAAAGAGTCTGATGCTAATTCATACCCATATTGCTAAGTGACCTTCTCCTTCCTCACCACCTGTTTACAATCCAACCTACAAGGACTTCAATATGCAATTCAAATGTTACTTTCCTCTCTAAAGTCTTCCCTGATCACTCAGTTACCTGTGGACCATTCTTTCATATTAATTTTCATTATCTTTATTATCTAAACCCCATCATTTAGCATTTGATTACCATATAATTGTTTTGTGTATGTGGCTTGTCTCCCCATATGGATTGTAAACTCCAAGACATGACAGTTATCCTATATATTTTTCTTATATACATCTAGAATCTGCTGAACACCAGTAACTAAGATCTTAACAAACATTTATTGGTGAAGAAAGCAGAATTAAAAATGATATGGAAAATGACTAGAATAAAGTAAATGAAGATAACACTAAAAGTGGATGGATTCTGATTAACTAAAAAGATAAAACTTGTTTTCTAAGATAATATAACTACATATACTTCCCTACTCTCAGAAAAGATGAGGAGGATTACAGGTAAAGAATGTAGAATCTTCAGATGTGATTATTAGGAGCATTTGTTTTTGCTGGATTATTTTGCCTTGTAAGAAAGAGTGATTATGATGTTGGGAAAAGGATTCAGGAAATAACTGGAATAAAAAAGGGATCATTAATAAAACATTTAAATTACCCAGAGGTTAAAAATAATACAAGCTTAAAAATGATTGATGAGTGATTGGCAAGATTGGCTCATTGCATGGTCAATGAAAGCAAACTGTGACTGAAATCAAGAAAATAAAAGCTTTCTACAAAACCTTAAGAATTGGAGCAATCCCCCCCTTATAAAGTAAATTAAAACTTACAAAGTATTTTAAAAATACATGGAAGGAGATGTAAAGGCAAAAGTCACATTTTAATTTTTATTACACTCTTACAGCATTAAAAAATAACTTGACAGATCTCTGAATCCCAATTTTTATTTATTGTACTATAAAATATATCCCTATCATGTACCATGTTTTCTAAAAAAAACATTCATGGTTCATAATTTTTTCTATTGTTTATATTTGGGGAGATGGTTATTTCAGGTGACTTCAAGCTGGAACAAAGAAATGTTCAATCAGTTGGCCATCACAGCAGAAACCTGTGTGGTTGCTGCCAGTATCCAGTGCCAACTGGAACTTAAAATTCCATTTACAGGAGAAGGTTAGCAAACACCACAATGGAATAACTGTAGGCAGTGAGATAACATTATATTTATATCTTTGTTCAGTGTTTTAGCTGTTTTAGTTTTTCTCTCTAGCAGATTGCAAAATGTTTTTCTTTTATTCTGGTGGAATTCTAGCATTTCATTTGTTGTAATAATTACCAAAATCCCTACTTCAGTAAAAGGATAGAAAAGATTACTATTCTGAACATTAAAGTGCTATACAACCATTTAAAGGCCAACTTGTCCTAGTAAAAGGGCACATTATTAGAGTCTGGAGATTTTGGAAATTATTATGATTTTATGTATTACCTTCATTATTTCATCCGTTAATTCAGGAAATATTTATTAAACATGTGCTATGTACAAGGGGGGAGGCAGCACAGTGGCACAGTGGATAGAATGCTGGGCCTGGAGTCAGGAAGACTTATCTACCTGAGTTGGAATCAAGCCTCAGATACTTACTAGCTGTGTGACTCTGCACAAGTCATTTAATCCTGTTTGCCTCAGCTTCCTCTTTTATAAATTGAGTTGGAGAAGGAAATGGAAAACTACTCCAGTGTCTTTGCAAAGAAAACCCCAAATGGAATCACAAAGATTCAGACACAACTGAAAAACATACATGTAAGTGATGGTGCTATTCATTAGAAGTTGTATAAGGGAGGCATAAAAGAAAATATTTCTAGAATTTTGAATCTAGAAGAGAATTCATTGATAATCTTATCTAAGGGTTTGTAACTTAGAATGCTAAGGCATTTGTGAATAGATTTAAGGGAGTCTTGTGTTGTGTTTGTCCTTCATTTGTAAAGAGGACCATGGCATCACAGAAATAATGACATGACTTGCAGGTGACTTTGATTTGAATGAAGGAGGGTTGTTCAAGGTCACTAGCCTCACTTTCTCCTCCAAAGCCATTTGGGTCCAGTGACCAGATATTCATAAGGATGACTAGAGATGACCCAGGATGCAGTAGGAAACCCTGGTCTTTAGGCTAAGGACTTAGCCTAAAAAGACTTAAGGGAGTCTTTGAATTTGTATGAGATAAAATCGTCTTTATTTTAAGTAATTTCTAATAAAAAGTTTTACTTCCTTCAATTACTTAAAAACTTTATTCTGAGAAAGGGCCAATAAGCTTGACCAGACTTCCAAAGGGGTCCATGGCACTGACATAGGTTAAAGACCCTTGATCTCACTCATCTTACAGATGAGGTAACTTAAGGAGAAAGAAAGGTGTAGAAACAAGTGCAAAATAAAAACACAAGATTGAAAACACAGCCCTTCAGATTCCCATTTTATTGTTTTGAGCACTATAATACAGGGTCTCTCTTGAAATGCTTAGCCTTAGTGAGTTTACTGTCTAATTACGAAACAAAGACACAGGAAATAAATAGAGAACAATTAAGGGTTAATTATATGGTACTGCTTACAAAATAAAAGTTCAGAGTAAGGAATATGTAATGGAGTCAGGGATTGATTTGTAAGAGTGGAGTTGCTTCTAGAAAATGGGGCTTCAGAATGACCTTATCTTCATCAGAGAATCATAGAATTGCAGAGTTGGAAGGGATCCCAGGAACCATTTAGACCAATCAGTGTCTGAAAAAGAATACTCTCCCTTACTAACTTTTCTTTTTATGTGTCTACCCAGAGGACCCTACTAGCATGATAAGTCTGAAAAGTGTAAACATCATGACAAAGAGATGACTGAATGAATAAATTAAGTAATTAGCATATTAGCATTGTACAGGACAAAAAATGTTCCCCAATCTGAGGTAGAGGACCCAGTGATGGAAAAGCCTCACAATTTTTCCTCAGCTAAATATAAATAAACAAAAAGATAATAATAGATGCAAGGCTGTATAAAGGTGACGCAGTGAATAGAGTGCTAGGTCTGGAGTCAGAAAGACTCATTTTTCTGTGTTAAAATCCAACCTCACACACTTACTAGCTGTATGACCCTGGGCAAGTCACTAACCCTGTTTACCTCAGTTTCCTCATTTTAAAATGAGCTGTGGAAGGAAATGGCAAACCACTCCAGTATCTTTGCCAAGAAAAACCCTGAAATGGGGTCAGAAAGAGTGAGACATGACTGAAAAATGATTGAATAACAAAAACAAGGCCACATAAGGTATTTGGCATCTAAAAGACTGCCAATAAAAATTGAATGTTGTCATAGAGAAGAAGGCTGACTAGAAACTTCAATATCTGATAGCACTGTTTTATGTAAGTATCATTTTCTGAAGAAGTGAAACCAAGAAAAGCAGTATAACAAGAGAGTTTTAGTAATCCACCTCCTGATCCCACATTACTGGTTTCCACCTCACCTTCTAAACTGAAGCTTTGAGGTCTTTGTCATAAATTGCATGCCAGACTCAAAAGACTGCCTGAATGAAAAGAAGATTAACCTCTTAGTTATGAATGAGCTAGGCACGCTGAAGTGTAAGAAATGTAATTTATCAAACCTGGATCATAGGAGAATGAAGTAGTATACAGAGTGGCCTTCAACTGCAAATTATGATATAAATTTCTCTGTTCTGTGAATTTGGGCTGCAGATTTTGCAAAGCATCAGAGGGATGCAAGTATACCGCAAGAGAGCATATCAATAAAAGATTAAATTGCAATTCTCTATTTTGGCTATCATTGACTTATTAGCTTATTTTTATGGCATTTGTTGTTACAAAGCACTTTGACATGACATTGTCTCATTTGATAGTATCTGGGAGAGGGACCTGTGATTCCATTAGTATAAGGATCTCCTACATGAAGAAATAGTCTCTACCCATTCGGATGGGCATCTTCTCTGCAATTTATAGTCAGAATTGCCTGGGGTCACTGAGAAGTTTAGTGACTTGCCCAGGGTCACACAGACACTGTGTCAGAGGTACAATCTGAACCCAGGTCTTTCTGATTATGAAGCCAGATTCCTATTTATTCTGCCATGTTGGTAGTGGAAAACTTACTTTTAAGGGTGAAATAGAAGAAGTCTTATATCCCTCTCAAGAGCTCTCCTAATAAGTAAGAGATCCATCATGCCTCACTATGTCTTCACATTCCCAGGCTAAACTTTTCCATGTCCTTTAATGAATCCTTTTATAGCATGATGTCTCACCTTCCTGATCATCTTCCTCTGGACATAACACATTATTCAGGGGATCTGAACGCAATATTCCAGATATGGCCTGATCACATCATATTAGAAATATTTTCTTCTTTGTTCTAAACATTATGTCTTTTACCATGCAGCCTAGGACACCACTAACTTTGGACATCACCCTGTCACTCAATTGACTTGTATTAACCTTGCAGTTCAGTTATATCCCCAGATATTTTTAGATGGGCTGCTGCTTAGCCATTCTTCTTTCATCTGGTATTTAAGATTTTTGGGGGAGCTGAAATGAGGAATTTTACATTCATTAATATTCCATTTCTTTGCATTCTATTCAGCCCAGTGTTCTAGACCGTTGAGATCTTTTTGGATGCAGATTCTAACATCCAATATGTTAGCTATTTATCCACTGTTCATGCTGCCTGTAAATGTGACAAAAGTCCTTTCCCTTTTTTCAAGTCATTTATATAAAAATATATTGAGTAACATGGGGTCAGGGACAGATCCCTTTGATAGTTCACTAGAGATCTCTCCCCATCCCTACCTCCAAATTATAAATGACTATTTTTTAATCTTATTATTCAACCTGCTTAAAATCTACCAAATACTACTATAATCTCACACGACATCAAACTCAAATAGATACTAATCCCTCAGATGACATATAGATTTAGAAAGCCACAAATCTGTATTACCTGTGTTCTATTTATTTATCATTTCATTTGTTTTGTTAAACATTTTCTAATTTCACATTAATCATATTTGACCCAGAGATTTTGACTCCTCTTATCTAGACTATATATTTTTATCTTTATCCATAAGGATAAATAAGATTTTATCTACCAAGGTATCCTACCAAAAATTGAGATAAGATTATACCTTCTTTTCAAGTATAAAAATCAAGCTCATTGTTCTATAGTGTCATTGGTCTATAGATTTCTCTCTTTCTGTTTTTATATAAACACAATATTTGGCCTTTTCTAACCCTGTGGCACCTCTCTCTTCTTCATGTTCTTTCAAAATCACTGAAAGTTACTCATCAATCATAGCTTCCAGTTTCTTCAGCACTATAAGACGTTAGTATGGTGACTTCAATTTTGACGAGAGCAGCAAGGTAATGTCTGACTGTTTCCACACTTACCTTGGGTTTCCAGTCCTTGAGGGAGACTTTGGCTTGGATTTAAAAGATGAGGAAAATCGAAGATGAGTAATCCATTCTTCTTAACATTGGCCATTATCATTATCTTATCCACCCCCAATAGTAGAGAGCTATTCCGTTTTCCCCATCCCCATAGAAGGAATCTCCTTGGAACATAAAACATAAGAAAAAGCATGACTTGAGTAATACATCTTTCTTATCAATAGCCATTATCATTACTCATCTACCAAAAGCAATATACCCATTTCTTCTTTGATCCAGGCCTTTTCTCCAATTTTGAGGGAAAAAAAGTAAACAAAACACTTTTCCCATTGTTTGACATATATCTCCATAACTCTCAGCTCATTACTGACTTAATGCTACTTAAAACATTATAAAAATGTGTTACTTCTAATCAATTAATTAAGCATTTTCTCTACTCTTGTTTTCCTTACTGTCTCCTTTAAATTTGAAGTACTGCTGTCTCTAACTATTGTCCTATTTAAGGCAATAGTTGTATAAAAGTAAAATGTAGGAGTTGGGAGTTGAGGAAGTGACCTAAATTTGAAGTCCATCTGATTTCCACTACTATTGTATCAATGAGGGAATGATTAAACATCTCAGATGCTCAACTTCCTCGCCTATAAAATGGATATAATAACAAACATTGTTCATACATCACAGGATTGTTGTGGGGATCAAAGCCCACATTTTTTGTTATGTCAGCTGTATTATCATTATAATTACTCCTATTATTATTGCTGAATCACAAGGTGCTTAAAGTTGAAGAGGATTAGGATCACATTCTAGAGAAGTCACCTCACTGTTTTATTTTTACCACCAAGTTTTCAGCTTAGTGGTCTACTTGTTCCCTCATTTCTTTTTCACTCATTCAATTCTGAAATTGCTATAGCATGCCCAGCCTTCCCCTGAAACTGCTCTTTCCTAGGTCAATATTCATTAAATCCAAATGGCCATTTTCTTTGTCTTCACCTTCCTTGATGTTGACACCTATAGAGAAACTAAATACTGTTCTCATGATTGTTTGCTCCTTTTTCAGAACTACTTTTACAGGACTCTGCCACAATCTTCCATTCTTATCCCCCAAGAGTGTGCTGGTAAGTATTTAACAACCAGACCTGTACTCATACTCTTTTTTAAGTTTAATCTGAATTAACTTTTTCTTTATCACTTTCCTAAGTTTAGTTAATCAACAAAACAATAAATCTAGCGATGATTTGTTGTTGTGTACCACTTATGAGGTTTAAATGCTCACACTGAAAACTTAATAAATTGCTCTTGTAAGCTAGTAGTGAGCTGGCTTCCATATACCCCTGCCAGCTCCCCCAATTCCTCAGTCTATTTATTGTTCTCTGAATGCGTGGTAGAGATTGATTGTTCCTTTCACATATTTCCTTAAGGTTTGAAAAACTCACTCTCACTTGGAATTTCATTATCTATTTATTTCAAACTAACTTATCTTTCAAAAATGACCTAAATTTCCATCTTCTTATGGAAACCTTCCCTTAACAGCCCCACCCCTTGCATGCAATGTTATTAGTTGTCTTCTTAATGTAGAGATATATTGTTTACCCCAGTTATGCCATAAATTTCTTGAAATTGAGTTCCATACAATTAACTGTAAAAGCTCAATAGATGTGAATTTCTATATCCATACCAGATTCTCCTTGCTCCACATTCATTTTAGATATTTTTATAAAAGCTTCCTGTTGCTTTACCATTAAAAAAATGTATAGAGGGTAGTACAGTGAATAGAGCACTGGCCTAGGGGTCAGGAGGACCTGAGTTCAAATCTGACCTTCGAAACAACACAAACTAGCCATGTGACCTTGGGCAAGTCACTTAATCTCAATTGCCTCCTCCCCTCCAAAAAAAAGGCAAAAAAATATGACCTAAAGATGGAGTGTAAATTTTTCAAATTGGACTTCAAAATCCCCTATTACCTGATTCCTCTTAAATGGTCTAAATTTATTTACTCCTACTCTCCAATATTAACCATTTTATTTTCACGTGGAAGCAGTTAAGTAACAAAGTAGTTACAGCTAGAGGCAGCAAGACAGATTCAAATCCAGCCTCACATACCTACTGTGTGAGCAAGTCACTTAACCTCTGTTAAGTTTAGGTTATGTTATATAAAAGCACCTTCCTTCCAGGGTTGTTGTGAATGACATAATACTTGTAAAATGTTAGTGCAGTGTCTGGTACATAATAGGTACTACATACATGGTTAAAATATTATTATTATTATTATTATATTATGTTACATTGCATTACATTCTATAATGTTATTTTATATTAAATTATCTCCTTTCAAGCCAAATGCAAACACCTATCTCTGCTGTATGCTTCTTCAGGAACTCTATGCAGTTCCAAATTGCATTGACTGGAAAAATCCATCCTCAGGACCCTCATTCTCTGACGTGCCCCCAAAAAAGGAAATAGAAAGACAAAAACGTCCATGAACTTAAAGACAATAAAGCTTCAGTCACCTAAATGGGCATATATAGCCTGTCATGTATCTCTCTTCTATGTCATGATTAATTGCTGGGGATGAATGAGCGGGAAGTAGCAGAAATCCACCTGGTTCTATTTCTGACTTTCTGAACTTCAAAATAATGGGATCCACATGGATACTCCTGTTTCCCATCCCTGCTTTCCAATTCCCCTTTGTACATTATCTTCTCCCATTAGAATGTAAGGTTATTGAGTGATTCTCTTTGTTTTTATTTTCTTACATTTTTACTCCCAGCACTTAGTACAGTACTTGGCACATAGTAATCACTTAATACATACATGTTTGTTGGGCAATTGCTATGCATGGCTTAATAAATTGAAATGTTCAGAAGATCAAACTATTGTTTCCTCAGTCATTTCATTTTCACCTTCCACACTATCTTCTCCTTCCCAGTTCCTCATCACAAAATGATTGTTCTGCCCTATGGTCAGACAGTCTAAGCAATGGATATGTGAAAAAGGAACAGCTCACTTTTATAGAACTGGGATGGAGAGTGGACTTTCTGACTAAAGTCTGTCCCCTTGACCCTTGGTCATCAATCATTTTGGAAACATCTCTAGTCACTGATAAATGAATCAGAAGAATCACCTTCATTCCCTTAGCAAGGTGCTAATGCATATGGGTCCACTTCTATGATGCCTCCAGAGAAAGGTATATTACCTATTAACTTATTAGGACGATTGAGAAATTGCTTCAATCAGGGACTCCCTTGGTCAACCCTTTTACATGTGTTTAAAATATGATTCTTTTTTTCTACCATTTTTCTTTTCTAAATACCTATAGAACTGAAATATTCCTTCATTTTCGTTCAACAAATATTTGTAGAGTTCCTACTTTGTGTTGGCACTGCAGTAAATACTGGCGATACCGTGAAAAAAGGTGAGGCAGTCCTTACCCTCAAGTAACTTGTATTCTAACTTAGAAAACAAACTGCACATATATGAGTATATTCAGAATAAGTATGTTTTCATACATGTATGCATAAAAACATCTTTAGGAGGGAGATGACCAACAACTACAGGAACCTCAAAGGCCCCATGTAGAAAGTGGTGCTAAATCTGCATTTTGAAGAAAACCAGAGGTTCCACAAGGAAGAGGTGAGGAGGTAGAACATTCCAGGCATAGAAGGGAGCAAGCATAAAGACATGAAAATGGAAATAGAGTATCATATGTGAGGCACAGCAAGCATGTCAACATATCTGGACTATAGATTATGTGGCACGTGTGTAACAACATTAAAAAAGTTAGGAAGGTGTTGGATTGCAAAAAAAAAAGTTTTCAGTGACAGATAAATTTATATTTGGTCCCTGAGGATGTAGGAAACCAGTCAAACTCATTACTGAATAGGGGGATGACAATCTTATTTACCAGTGATGTTTATCATTTTCTAGTTGTTGACTGTGTATAAGTCAAGTTTATTTACCCAAACTAGAACATACACTTCTTAGTTATAATGGATATGTTCTACATCCCCCACTGTACCTAACACTGTGCTGAAGTAGGTTCTTGACTTGTCCCTTGGGAAAAATATTCTAGGTCAATTGTGGAATGGTCGATGACTGAGGGGAAAGTTGGTAACTAATTTTTCCTTCCCTTTTTAATCATGGCAAGAATTTTATATTCCAAACATAGTAATTTTATAAATTTAGTTTCCCTGACATAATTAAGTAATAATTTTATTCATGCAAATGATGAAAAATTTCAGCACACCATATGCCTTTTTAAAAAAATTTCCTGCAGTACCTAATTCTGTAGGGCAATTTTAACCATTTTACATTTCTTTATTTACAAACTGTGTTAGAAAGTTTGAGTCAGAGCAGTGTTCTTGTTCTACCAGGGATAACTCACATACTCTATATTCTAAACAGATTGCTGCTGTATCTCATTCATTTTCAAAGAGGACCAATAACATCACAGGTGATGTGTTGGCTTGCATGTAAATTGGACTTAAGTGAGGCAGAGGTTCACAAAGTCGTCAATTTCACTGTCTCTCCCAGAGTCATTGAAGTCCAGTGGCAGGAGAAAAGTTAAGATGACTAGCAATGGCACAGAATGCAGTGGATGGCTTGGGCATCTTTGATGACTGACAGAGTTCTAAGCTATCCACAGATCTTACTTCAGCAACCTTCATTGCCATTGGAAGAAATTGTTTTCATTCTTCCATTCTGTCATGGGGGAAGTTTTCACATGTTAGGGGGAAACAGACTGTACAGCTCACTGTTCCTCATAGATGACCTGCACTTGGTCACACCTATAAAATTGTTCATACTGTTTTTATGACTCCTAATCTCTGCTTGCCCAGAACTTAATGATCAGTTAAAGCTCAACTCAAATGCAACCTACTCCTAGATGCCTTATCTGATCTGCTGAATTGCTTATGACCTCTCTTTACCCTCGTATTTATCTGTCTCTTATATATGTATCAAGTATTTCAGTTGGATCTGTGGTCAAAGTAGACTATAAAAGATGTTATGTATCATCTAACATTTTTTTATATCTTCAATAAACCAGAAAATAGAAATTATTTATGAAAGGAGTCCAATAATCGTAATAACAATAGCAACAACAAAAATAGTAATAATAATAGTTATCTGCTAGGAAAACTGGAAAACAGACTGGCAGAAATTAGGACTAGACTTATTAGTCTTATGCCATAATCTAAGCCAAAATCTAAATGGATATATGATCTTAGTATCAGAAATAACACAATATTTAAATATGCAAAATAAGTAGTTCATATGCTTTTCATAGTGGTGAATTGCAGATGTACTTTCAACCAAAAAATGGAGGCAACTGCAAGAGATAAAAAAGATAATTTTTCATGAAGTTGAAAAGTTCCTGCAGAAACAAAATTAATGCATGTGGGATAAGTTGGAAAAGTGATTGATAAGAAATTTGTATTAAATTTATCAGATAAATTCTCAGTTGATGGTTTGATATGTTTTATAGTCAAGTACTTCCCGTGTATGTGTGTATACATATATGTGTGCATAAACCTATACATATGGTTTTAATGTGAATGTATTTCAGTTTTTTCCAGTACATTTCATCAGAGTCCTTTCAGTTTATGAAAGATATATGAACTTTAGATAAAAAAGTCATTTTGCAAAACATGTGTTCCAAGAATATGTGTAAATACCTCCCAAAAGAGTAATAACAAACTCTTAGAAATTATATGAAATAATCTCCAAATCACTAACACTAAAAGAAACACAAATTGAAATAACACTGCAGTTACACCTGACACCCCTGAAATTTGAAAAGATGACAAAAGATGGGAATGCTGGAGGGGCTGAGGAGAGATGTCTACTAATGCATTGTGGGAAGAGGTGTGAATCATTTTGGGAAGCAATTTGAATTTATACTTATAAAATTACTAAAATGACCATATTTGTTGACTCAGAGAGTATGCTGCTAGATATGCCTTAAGGGAGTCATTGAAAAGAAGAAAGTCCCTGTATACATTAAAATATTTGTAATGGCACTTTTTTTGTGGTGGCAAAGAATTAGAAATAGTAGATGCTCATTACTGCAAGTAATACTTAAATTGTAGCATATGTCTGCAATGGGATATTATTTTATTATGAGAAATTACAAGTGTAATGGATAAAAAGAAGGATAGAAAGTCATGTAATTTGATGCAGAATGAAATAAGCAGAGCCAAGAAAACCATATACACAATGGCTATAACAATGAAAATAAAAGGAATAACAACGAAATATTTGAAAATAAATATTCTGAAAGCAGCATGGTGCAAAAAAAGGGATGTAAAAAGAAATCCCTAACCCATTCTTTTGCATATGTGAGAGGCACACAACCATGATTCACTGTATATTTTTCTGAACTTTTTCTATGTATTGATCAATTTTTTTTTTCAGAATTTTTCCGTTTCCTTGCATTTCTTTTTTTTTTTCAGGAAAGATAGGTGGACATATATATATATATATATATATATATATATATATATATATATATATATATATATATATATATTTAGCTAGCTAGCTAGCTAGATGGTTGGATGGATGGATGGATAGAGATATGTGTGTATGTATGTGCATGTATATACACATATGCAGATTCTCTGTGAAGGGGTAGGGAAAGGGATATTACAAGAAATTTTGAATACATAGAAAAAAACATAAATGAAAAATTATTTTAATAAATTTGTCATTCAATCAGCATGTATATAACAGTTTCATACAAAATTGGTAATTAAGAAACTATACATTGAATTGAATTTCATTAAATGAAATTCCATTCAACTGAAGTCAATCATGGCATGAGTTTTTGTTGAATTTACCTAGAAACTCAAGGATAAGCAGATGCCTAGGGTCAGCCTAGAATTATTTTGTTCAGTGAGGCACTCTCAATATAAGTTAAAGTGTAGGATGCATGTGGATCTTGTCCCCATTCACAATTTTACTTTCCCTCTGAATGTAAACATATAAGGCAGCAAAGGAACGGTGATGTTCTCCAGAATATTTTTTCTAAATGATTTTCTCTTCCATGATGAGGACTATCATAAATCATTCTTTTTTTAAAAAAATTAATAAATTAATTAATTTACTTTTAGTTTGCAACATTCAATTCCACAAGCTTTTGAGTTACAAACTTTCTCTCACTCCCTCTCCACCACCCTCCCCCTCTATGGCAGCATGTAATCCAATATAGTTCTACACATGCATTCATATTAAACATTAGTCAAGTTGTAAAGAAAGATTATGACCAGTGGAGTGAACAAGAAAGAGGGAACAAAAAAAAAAAAGAAAATAGAGGGAGAGAGCAAATATTTTGCTTCAATCTGCATTCAGACTCTGAAATTATTTCTCTTTCTATCATGAGACTTTTGGAGTTATCTTATAGCCTTGCATTGCTGAGATGAGCCTGGTCTATTAAAGTATATCAAAGTCATCACAGATATGATTTGTCTGATGTTGTATAAAATGTTCTCTTGGTTCTGCTCCCCTCAGCATCAGTTTATAGAAGTCCTCCAGATTATTATGAAGTCCATCTGCTACTCACTTCTTACAGCACAATAGTATACCATTACATTCATATACCACAACTTGTTCAGTCATTCCCCAATTGATGGACATCGTTTCTTTGTCACCACAAAAAGAGCTGTTATAAATATTTTTGTACATACAGGGTCATTAATCATTCTTAAAGAATGTTCATTTACTTAAAGAGTTCATTTTCCTCCCCCAGGTGACTTTTTCATCACATAAATATAGTAGTAAAATTTAATTTGGATTTTGATCTACAAGATATAGGCATGGTCAAGTAATTGACCCAAATTAATCATTTACACCTATCCATATGAAGAAATATAGCATAGTTTTTCCCCCAAATGCTATTGAATTTGTGCTATCTGTTTTTTTGCCCATACTAGAGGGACTTCATTACTGATGTGACTGCTTTGAAATATGATAGAGAAAATAATCCTCCATATCATTTTATAAAAACTCCCAGAAAATAGAGTTGGTAGAAGTAATAAAAAGGAAAAAACTGGGTGTGGAGGAGAAGACAGCTGTTAATGAACTTGATTTTACACAGAAGAAAATGACTTTTTCAGGAAGTTAAGGATCTCTAATCGAAACCACAGTGTGAAGCAGAAATATAAAAACATAATTAGCTAATTGAGTGTGACTTGGGTGAATTAATTACAATTGAGAAACCCGACAGCCAAAGATGAAAGTATTACTTAGACTAATGAGGTTCCTGAAAGTGTTTTTGTCTGCTTTTACTACTCCACATAATGCTAAAAGACACTTCAAACATTATCCTTCTTTTGAGGCACCACTATGTGATGATTCTATTTGTGACTGTAGTTATTCACTTAACTATGTGAACAACTAAATTATATAGTTGTTCCCAATAGATATTAAAAAAAAAAAAGACCAGAAGGAAAGACCTCCTTGATCCTGGCTATGCTTTTTCTAATCTGTATGATGTTGTAGCACAATGTTTTTTTCTAACTGCTCCCTCTCCCACTATATTACAGTGGAATTTAAGTAACTTGAGGACAGGTGTTGCTTCATTTTTGCTTTAGTGTCCCCAGTACTTAACACAATGCCTTCTACATTTCTGTAAAATAAATGTTGCATAAAACTTGTGGTGAATGGCATGGAATTGTATTTTTGATTTCCTTAGTACAGGGAACTCACAATGAGGAAGCTTCTAGTACCAAAACAAACTAGCCCTTTCTTTTCAGCTCTTAGTCTTAAAGAGTTTAAATAAATTATATGAGGATCTTACAGGACTATTTTTTTTATTTTAAACTGTCCTTATTTTTAATAATAATAATGTTTTAATATTTACCTATCCTTTTTCCTACACAATAAGATAGCCCTAGTACAAAAGAAGGGAATAAATATTTTTTAAAAAAGAGTTCAGCAAAACTAACAAATCAGTCATCAGTGTCTGACGCTATTTAAAATGGTTCAACTTAGAATCTCCAATTTCTGCAAAAAAGGGAGGCAGGGAGTGTTTCTCCTCTCCTCCACTCCAGAAGAAAATTTCTTATCATAATTCTAAAATGAAAAAAAATTTAATCAACTAAAACAATTGATAATTGAGAGACACCAATGATAAAACAACATAGCAACATTTCTGAGTTAAAAATAAAATGATTCACTGAAATTAAAAAAAAAACTCTTAAAACACATTAACAAAACAAGAAAATATAGGATTAATGAACTGAATATGAAAATTTTAAACCAGGAAATAAATTGAAGAATAAACAGGCAAAATGGAAAATATTATATAATTGATAAATAAAATTAAAAAGTAGTTCATTGAAAAAGACCAATAGAATCAATAAACCTTTACCTAATTTAATAAAAAGGTACATAGAGGAAAAACAAAATAACATAATAAAAATGAACAAGGAAAAAATACAACAAATAGAAAAGGAATAAAAATAATTAACTATTATACACAAATGCCAGCAAAATTAAAATTTAGAAAAAATTGGAGTCAAAAATATAAAATACCTAAATTAACAGAATATGAAATACAGAAACTCTACAATCTAGTTTCAGAAATGAGCTAATTATAAAAGAATTTTCAAAAAGAAAAACAAATATCCTAATCCTAATAGATTTGCAAATGAATTTTCTCAGATGTTCCAAAACAATTAAAAATAATGAAACAAGGAAAAACTATAGACAAATTCACAAATGAATAATTACATAATTCTTATATTAAATGCTAGTAAAAATTATAATAATATAAATAAAAAGTATTCATTGTGATCAAGTTGGATGTTTCTACCAAAGATGAGAAAATGGTTCAGAATTAGAAAGGAAACACAAATATTAAAAGTAAAACCACATGCCACAGATGCAGAAACCATAATTATAGATGCAGAATGTCTTTGGAAAACAACAAACTTTTGTATGCTAAAAGAAAAAAATCAGTATTCAAATGCTTTGTTTAAAAATGTTTTGCTATATTTCCTTTTATATAAGCTTCATATTCCAATAAATGCCTTCTCTTTCCCCACCTCAGGTTCAATTCAATGATAGCTACTTCCTTTTTGTCCCTCACAAAGGACACCTCATCACTTCACTCTGTGAATTTTCATTGGCTGTCTCCCAGGTCTGGAATTCCTTCCTTCCCTTCTGTTGTCTGTTGATTACTTAGTAATTGTCTAATTCACACATTCCCTCGATGGATTACTAGCTTTCTAAGAGCTAAGACTATTTTTTTTTGCCTTTGTACTCCCAGTACTTAGCACATAGTAGGTATTTAATAAGCCTGAGTGACTGATTAACGATTCTTCAGCTATAGGATTTGCCTTGCCACTTCTGCAAAGAAGGGAAGAAGTTTCATTTTCCTATTTTCAAAGACATTTTATTCATAGTTTCAGTTTTTCTTTTTTCCAGATTCTTTCCTTTATGTATTTCCCTCCCAGACAGCCATCGCTCATAATAGTAGTTCCATTGTTTTTTGTTCTGTGAACCCCATTCAAAAACAACAACAACAACAAAAATATGTTGTGAATAGCAGGGAATTTAATCTTATGATTGAAACTCAAGATAATCTTTCAAATGTATTCATTATGTGTTTATCATAATAGTAATGGTAACTTTTGTCTAGAAAAATTCCAAATTAGAAAGGATAGTATGCAATTATAAAATACAATGTTATTCTACCTATTACTATGAAAACTTTAAATGTAAAGTTTTAATAAATATGTACAGATATATTGACATTCTATAAGAGATATTCTAGTAAGATCTCATATACTCACTATTATCGACAAGACTTCATATTAAATTTATCTAACACATTTGGTTGAACATGAAGAACAATTCAATGAATTGATTTATGATTTTAAGATGTTTAACATAATATGATAATCAAATGCAAAATTATTTTTGTTGCACTCTTTTATTTCACAAAAGTTTGTAATATTTGGCTCAAGACCAGAACAAGAGTATTAACTCTGATTCCTGTATCAAGTTAATTTGTGTATTTTTATTTATAAGTAGAATAAACTGAAAATGTTTACTGTCACAAATACATAGAGAAAAATGATAGAATTTGATAAGCATTCTTACTGAAAGGAGGAAATCATATATGTATATAAACACATGCATATATATACACATATGCATACACATACATTTACACATATATACATATATATGCATGTGTATATATAAACACATGCATACATATATACATACATACATGTGCATATATGTGTGCATATATAGTTTTAGTCACCAAACAACTGATAAATATGCATGGGTAATTATGATGCATAATATCTACTTTTCTACCATTTAATAACATATACTATAAGTAATGATAAACATATTTGAATTTCAGTTTCATAGATTGCATTGTTTCAAACAATGTTTATATATAAACTAACCTTGGTAAGGAACAAATATCTTCAGATAACTCTTTTTGCTGCTGCTGCTGCTGCTGCTATTGTTATTCAATTGTTTTCAATTGTGTATGGCTCTTCATGACTCTATTTGGAGTTTTCTTAGCAAAGACACTGAAGTGGTATGTCAATTTCTTTTCCAGCACATTTTAAAAATAAGGAAACTGAGGTAAACAGGGTCACTTGCCCAGGGTCACACAGCTAGTAAGTGTCTGAAGTCAGATTTGGACTCAGGAATATGAGTCTTCCTGGCTCTGTATCCTGTACTCTAGCCACTCTGACAACAAACTGCATTCCAGAAGGCAAAAGAACTAGAATTACATAGGCAAAACTGGGTATTATCCTTTAAGGGAAAAAAATTACATTTAATGAAATAGACACCTTTTGAGTATTCCTAATGAGAAGACTAGGATTGAATAGAAAATTTTACATGCAAATACAAAATGCAAGAGAAGTATAAAAAGTTAAGCATGAAAGAGAAATCATAAAGAACTCAAAAATGTTAAATTATTTACCTTTCTATATAGGGAGAGGAGACATGCATCTTCTAAGAATTATGCAAAAATTATTACAGTTGAAAAAGATTCTACATAGAAACAGAGTGCAAGAATGTGTTCATTATGTTGGGATAATGGAAAAAAATGGATAGGTGAGAAGCAATAATTCTATGGGAGAAGTGAATAGAGAGAGGAAGAATGGGGAAAATTATCACACAAAAAGGAAGTGTGCAAAGAAGAGCTTTTACAGCAGAGGGGAAATGATGTGAAGGTCTGAAGGGGTGAGAAATGATTGAATCTCACATTTAATTTGATTTAATTTGATTCAAAGAGGAAATACACACAAACACATCATTATACAAATATTTCATTGGTAATGTAAATCTCTCTTACACTATAAGGTAGCAGGAGGGGATAGGGAAAAAAGAAAAGGTGGAGTGATAAAAGCAAAGGCAAATTAAGGAAGTTCAGGATCAGAAGTAAAAGTGAATTTGGAAGGTGAACAGGATGAGAGAGAGAGAGAGTGAGAGAGAGAGAGAGAGAGAGAGAGAGAGAGAGAGAGAGAGAGAGAGAGAGAGAGAGAAAGAGTATGGAGGGAAATGCAGTTAGTAATAATAACTGTGAATCTATACATAAAGTGGAAGCAGATGGCAGACTGATTTGGAAACCAAAATCCAGCAATATGTTGTCTACAAGAAACACACTTGAAACATAGAGACACATTCAGTTAAAATAAAGGACTACATCAAAATCTATTATGTATCAGCTGAAATGGAAAAGAAAACTGGGGGGTAGCAATCATGACCTCAGGCAAAGGAAAAGCAAAAAATAAATAGCCTTAATTCAAAGGAACAAGCAGGAAAACTATATCCTACTAAAAGTAACTGTAGAGAATAAAATAACCTTAAAAAACCTATTTGCTCCAAAGGGCATAACGTCAAAATTTCTAAAGGAAATGTTAAATGAATTACAGGAAGAAATAGAAAAACTATAGTAGTGAGGGACCTCTACCTTTCCCTAGCAAAGCTAGACAAATCTAACCATAAAATAAATAGGAGAAAAGTCAAGGAGATAAATGAATGGAAATTGAGAAAAGTTAGATACTCTAGAGATCTGGAGAAAATTGAATAAGAATAGAAAGGAGCATACATTTTTCTCATCTATACATGATACCTTCCTAAAAACTGACCATGAATCAAGGTACAAAAACATTCCAAACAAATACAGAAAAGCAGAAATATTAATAACATATGTTCCATCCCAAAAGTCAATAAAAATATATTTAATGGAAGCATTGATTAAAAGCTATTTAGAAACTAAGCAATCTAATCCTAAAGAATAAATGCGGGAAAATAAGTCATGGAAGCCATCAATACATTCATTAAAGAGAATAACAACAATGAGATAACATACAAAAAGTTGTAGAATGCAACAAAAGCAATATTAGGGGAAATTGTATATCCCTTAATGTGAACAATGAAAGAGAAAAAGAGATCAATGAATAGGGCATAAAATAAAATAAAATAAAATAAAATAAAATAAAATAAAATAAAATAAAATAAAATAAAATAAAACTAGAAAAAGAACAAATTAAAACTCTCGATTTTATGCCAAAATAGAAACCCTGAAAATCAAAGGAGAAATTAATGAAATTAAAAGTAAAAAAAGAATTAATAAACAAAACTATGAGCTGCTTTTATTGGTGAAAGCAATAATGTAGATAAATGATTGGTCTGTTTGATTTTTTTTAAAAAAGGAAATAGAAACCAAATTATCAATATAAAAAACAAAAAAGGCAAATGCACTGCCAATGAAGATGAAATTAAAGCAATCTTTAGGAATTATTTGACCCAACTACCTGCCAGTAAAACTGATAATCTAAGCAATATGGATGAATATTCACAAAACTATAAACTGTCTAGATTAATGGAAGAGGAAATAGAATACCTAACTAGCCCTGTCTTCGAAAAATAAATTGAACAAGCCATCAGTGGGGTGCCTGAGGGGGAAAAATTGTGAGGACTAGATGGATTTACAAGTGAATGGTACCTAACATTTAAGGAAAAATTAATCCCAGTAGTATATAAACCATTTTAAAAATAACAAAACGATTTTCCTATCAAATTCTTTTTATGACACAAATATGGTTTTGATAGCTAAACTTGGGAGAGCAAAAAGAGAAAAAGAAAAGTATTGTACAATTTTCTTCATGCATATCAATTAGAAATTTTAAAATAAAATTGTAGTGAACATATCATAACAATACAGTTAAGATTTATTCCAGGAATGCAATAGTGTATAGGTGCTTCAATGAAACATTGAATGCTAGGAACAGCACATCTTTTCCATATTTCAATATCAGCTGTATGGAATGTCACATAGTATCAAAATACCAAAGTGCTGAATACCTGGTTTCTCCTTTCAAAAAATAATAAATGATGCTTGCTTCACAAGTCATGCTCTCTCTGTATTTCAGGAAGAAAGGCTACATTTCACTTTTTCTCTACATGAAGCAATGAATAAAAGATCATAGATAAAAGAAAACTAGTAAATCACCATTTGCATTGTATTGATATTTACTGAAGGATAAAATTCCTTAGAATGTAAATGTGAAATCACATTGTTATATTGAAAGTCTTGCTTTGGAATGACATAGGTTTCTAAATGCACATTCTTGTTAAAAATTGATCTGTAATGCATGTTACAACAAATTACAGAAGGGAAAAGAAAGAAAAAATATTATTACTATCTTTCATTAGGTCTTGGAAGTGGAGGGTAAAGCTGGTAATACTGAAGTAGTCTTTTTTCTGTTGATGATGAATAAGAAAAATGTGTGTGTTTGTTATTCTTATCATGGAATTTAAAAAATAAAGCTAAAATTTTGCAAAATTAAAAAATAGTAGGAAAACTATCAATAAAACTGATTGACTATCAATAACAAAAACAATAAAAGATATTTTATATCAACAGATGGAGAAAAAAGTCATTTTTATCAAAGACAGTACCCATTCCTATCAAAACCTAGAAAGCATAGAAATCAGTGGAACTTTTCTTAAAATTATAAATAATATCTATCTAAAACCAAGAGCGAGCAATATCTGTAATGGAAATAAACTTGAAGCCTTCCCAGTAAGATCAGGAGTGGAAAAAAGTATGTCTATTATTACCATTATTATTAAATATTGTACTAGGAATGCTAGTTTTAGTAATAAGACCAGAAAAAAAAATAAATTGAAGGAACAAAAAATGACAATGAAGAAACAAAACTGTCACTCTTTGCAGATGATATGATGGTATACATAGAGAACCCTAGAGAAAAAAATCTAGTTCAAGCAATTAACAATTTCAGTAAAGATGGAATATATTAAAAACCAACATAAATAATTATTTCTATATACTACCAAAAAATACAGCAATAATAGATAGAGAAATTTTGCTAAAAGTAACAACAGGCAATATGAAAGGACATTGGGACCTGCCAACACTAATCCTGAGATCATATGAACACAATTATGCAATACTTTTCACAGAAATAAAGAGATCTAAACAGAGTATAGTAATTGCTCATGGATAGACCAAGTCAATAAAATCAAAATGACAATCTTATACAATTTACTTATTCAGTGCCGTACCAATTAAACTACACAAAAATAATTTTATAGAACGAGAAAAGGTAATAAAATTCATCTGGAAAAACATGTCAAGAATATTAAGAGTATCAATGAAAAATTAAGAAAAATTTTACAGTTTTCAAAATACATAAAGTAGTAATTACCAAAGCAATAGGGTACTAAGAAATAGACTGGTGGATCAGTGGAATAGATTAGGTACAAACTGTATAGTAATAAATGATGACAGTAATCTAGTGTTTGATAAACCAAATCAGGTTTGGGGGTGGTAAGAACTCAACTTCTGACAAACATTTCTGGGAAAACTGGAAAGCAGCTTGACACAAAATAATCATAGACCAATATCTTGCACAAGATAGGGTCAAAATGAAGAAGTCATTTATTTAGAAGGGTGATATCATATGTAAATTAGAGGAGCATGTAAAAATGTAGACATATGGATAAGGGAAGAGTTTCTGACGAAATCAAAGATAAGAAAGCATTACAAGCAAAAAAAAAAGGACCATTTTGATTACATGAAATTAAAAAAAAACTTTTGCATAAATAAAACTAATATAGCCAAAAATTAGAAGGCAAACATAACTGGAAAAAGAAACTTGTAACATTTCTCTGATAAAAATTATTTATCTAATATATAGGGAACTGAGACAAATTTATAAAAATAAGAACCATTCTTTAGTTGATAAGTGATCAAAGGATATGAAAAGGGAAATGAAATAAAAGTTAATAGTCACATAAACATTACTACTAAATTACTACTAGCTAGAAAATGCCAATTAAAATAACAAACAAAAACAAAAACACCCTCTGACATAACACTTCATACCTGTCAGATTGGTTAATCTGACAAAAAAGTAAAACGACAAGTGCTGGAGGGGGTGTGGAAAAATTGGGACACTAATGCATTATTGGTGAAGTTGTGAACTAGTTCAGCTATTATAGAGAAGAATTTGTAGATATGTTCAAAGGGATAATCAAACTGTGAATACCCTTTCACCCAGCAATACCTTTACTCGGTCTATATGTTAAAGAGAGGAAAAGGATAAAATGACCTACTTGTACAAAATATTTATTAGAGGCTCTTTTGGGCGATTGGCTGAACAAGTTTTAGTATATGGTTGTGATGTTATATTACTGTGCTTTAAGAAATGGTATATGACAAAGTTTCAGAAAATCCTCAGCAGACTTATATAAACTTGTGCAAGGTGAAATATGCAGAAGAAGGAGAATATTGTATATAGTAATAACATTTTTTTAAGAATGATCATTTGTGAAAGTCTTAGCTACTCTGATTAAGGTAATGATCCAAGACAATTTCAAAGGACCCATGAAGAAAAATTCTATTCCCCATTAGAGGAAGAACTGAAGGAATCTGAAGGCAGATCAAAGAAAATATTTGTCACTCTGTATTGTGTGTGTGTTTGTGTGTGTGTGTGTGTGTGTGTGTGTGTGTGTGTGTTTTCTCCTTTGGGGCTGTGTCTTCTTCACAACATGACTACATTATTTTACATGATTCAACATGTATAACCTATATGAAATTCCTTACTGTCTCAGAAAAGAGGAAGGTAATATATGTTAGAGCCTAGTCTTAAACCCAAGTTTTTCTGATTTGAAAAATTTTCTATAAAAAAAAGGGGCCACATATTATGGTAGATAGAGAGCTGATTTTCTCCTGTCTCTGTCTCTGTCTCACTGTCTCTCTGTCTCTACCTCTCTGTCTCTCTGTCTCTCTGTCTCTTTGTCTCTGTCTCTGTGCTGTCTCTCTTTCTCTATCCCCCTCTCTCTTCCCCTTTTTCTCCCTCTCTCTGTCTCTGTCTCTCTGTCTGTCTCTGTCTGTCTGTCTCTGTCTATCTCTCTGTCTCTCTCTCTTTCTCTCTCTGTCTCTCTCTCACCCTCTCGCCCCCTCTCTATCCCTCTTCCTCTATATCTGTCCCTCCCTCCCTCTCTCTCATCTCTTCACACACACACACACAGACACACAGACACACACACACACACACACACACACACACACATAAATGGATGGATGATATGGAACTAGCCTTCCAGATCCATTATTTAACCTAAGGATCTCACCATGAGGCAATTCAAACACATTTTACCAATAACTATATATATATATATATATGTGTTATTGTGTATTTACTCATACATACACATGCAAATATGTATAACTTATGTATGTCACAAATGCTGTGAACCCTTTTGTAGACAAATCTATGTAAAGCTAAGTGCAAATAAGAACATAATAAAAATCATATATAACAATTTCTCAGCAAGAAGAAAGGTGACAATAACGCATTCCCCACCATAGAACTGTGGGAGCTTTTAATAACTACAACTGCCAGAAATAGATAGTGAAACAACAAGGTAACTCGCTTTTCCCTCTTCCTCTCTTTCTTCTACCCTGTTGTTGCATCATGCCTCCCCCAGGGATTCCTCTCCTTCTCATCACACTGTAGGTCAGATTTAGTCTCTCTCCCCAGAGCCTCTATTATTCTCAAAGGACAGACAGATTTCTTAAAGAAGCTATTAGTTTACAGGATACACTTAACTGCTGGGACATTATCAGAATTCAGCTACCTCATTCTGGCTCCCTTCTCTACCCTGGAGACTCGTGCACTATTTCCAACCCCTGGTAGTTCAACCATTTTTAGATGCCTCTGTGGATGACAGTGTGTTTTAGCACTGTTACAATCGCCTTTTCAGTGATATAGCTCTTAATGATGCTTTTCATTGAAAGGAATTGAGGCAGCAGGCATATAATAAAAGACATACTTGGGATTATGGGGACTGCTCTGTTGTCTCCTAATTCTTTCCCAGACACATATTAATATATCTATTATCACTTTAAACTGCACTAACTAGCTCGAGGCAGGAATGATGAGTATAAATGACTAACTAATTATAACAACATATTTTTATCGTGCTTTACAATTATAAATTAACTATATGCTATGGAGTTGGTAATAAAAGTATTATTATCCCCATTTTCCAGAGGAGAAAACGGAAACTCTTAGAGGTTAAATGCTTTGCCCAAGTCTTATAGTCTAGCTAGCAAAATATTAGAAGTGGTACTTGATCCTAAAACTTCTTAGCCTGAATTTAATGCTTTCCCCAGTACATCCGTGTGATGCAGTAGAAACTGAACTGGTTCTAATGTCAGGGAATCTGGATTCAAATTCCAGATCTAATGCTTCTACCTTGGCCGAGTAATTTAATGTCATCGGGTCTCTGTTTCATCATCTGTAAAGTGAGGGTCTCGAACTGGATGGTTTCTCATTGATACTGTTATTGTGTCATTCACTCTCCTTTTTCAAAGAAGAGCAGTGAGAGAGTCACAGGATATCATGGGCCATGTCTTCACTTGTGTATGAATTGTATTTAATCGAGGCAGAGTTGTACCAAGTCACAACCTCTCCCTGTTTTCCAGAGTCATCAAAGTCCATTGGCAAGATAAAAGCCATCATGACTGGTGATGGCCTGGCTGTGGATCACCTTGGCATCTTTGAAATTTGCCCAAGTTCTAAGTTGTCAATAGGTCTTGCTTCAGTCATTTTTGTAGCCATTAGAAGAAGTAGTTCTCTTCTGCCCATTCTGTGGGAAGAAGTCTTCACATGTTTGGGTAGACTATCCCCTAATTCATTGATGTGTTTGGGGCCCACCAGTTACCCTCAAACTGGTCTAGCCTGTCTGTCAGGTGTAATGGTAATGGGGATTTGAAGACATTCCCTGCCCTTAATAGACCAAATGAAATTACATGGAACCCATGGTGGAAAGATCTTGCTGAAAGGGTGAAACAAAAAGGGTAGAGCATGAAGGAGCAGGGAGAGCATGAGCAGAGCTGAGAACAAGCAGTGTGGAACAGAACAGCTAGTGTGTGAGAGAAGGGCATTTTTACTTAAGGGTACCCATTGTGTTTTGAAGGTCTGATGGAGAGAAAATTTAAGGATGTTTGTGTTCACTGCATTGGTTATGTATACCAACTTCTTGGTTGCTATGATGGATTTGGCTTTCTGGTATTTGAATAAATGTTTTGCTTCTGTCTTCCATGTGGAAAGTCTGCTAAATTTTGTAATTCAGAACTACACCAGCATATTCATAGCCACCATGGGTGCTGTGAATATCACACTGGTGTTATACCAAGACATTTTTACTAGAGTGTGGCTGCTATGCATTCTGGTTGTTGTCCTTCGTTCTGGAAGAGGTTCAAAATGACATCACTAGGCAAGATTGAAGTTTCAGTGTGTGGCGGATCAGACCAATATGAGCTCAGAATGTTCTACCATAGGTCAGACACAAATGGTCCATGTGAACATTTGCAGTGGATTCTCTAAATTTTTGATTTGTATATCTTTAGTTAATTTTGAGCTATTTCAATTCTGCTTTGCTCATAAAGCACAGCACCTTCTCTGATGTGGGCATACAATGCTGAACAGTCCTGTGCCAGTGTTTCCCATGTCATATAATCAATCTTAAATTTCTTGAGAGATACCTTGAAAGTGTCCTTGTATTGCTTCTTCTGACCACCATGTCATCATATGCTCTCTGTGAGTTCTCCATAAAATAGTCTTTTTGGAAAGTATACATTTGGCATTTGAACAACGTGGCCATTTGGAATTGTGCTTTCTGAAATAGCATTTGAATGTTTGGCAGTTTAGTTAAAGAAAGGACCTCAGTTTCTGGTATCTTATCCTGCCAGGGGATCTTCAGAATCTCCCTAAGACAATTCAAATGGAAGCAGTACGCTTTCCTGGCATGGTGCTGGTAAGCTGTCCAGGTTTTACAGGCATACAGCAATGAGATCAGCACAACAATTCTGTAGACCTTCAGTTCAGTAGTCAGTCTAATATCTCTTCTCTCCCATACTCTCCCATAATAATATATGGGAGATAATAATCTCTTCTCTCCCATACTCTCCCTAATACTATGTTTTCTCTGGCAATGTGTGTATTAACATCATTCTCAAAGTGTACATCCCTGAAAAGTATGCTGCCATGGAAAGTAAACTTATCCACATCATTCAAAACTTCTCCGTTTGGTGTAACTGATGGTTCCACATATGGTGTGGTGGTGAGTGATGAAGTACCTGTGTTTTCTTGTTGTTAATTGCTAGGACAAAATTAGCACAATACTCCCTCCACTTTGGTCTTGATTTGTAGCCTTTTCAAATTGAAGAATTTACCATTAGTGCAGTAGCTGAACTTGATGCTGTTTTCATGCTCATTGAAAACATTTGACAACATGACTAAAACTATCATGCATTGGTTGGTGACTGAGAAAACACAAGAGCATTATTCATTATCCAGAATCCTGGCAACCGTGCTGCCATGAAATTGATGTACACTGCTAATGAATTCCTGTGGGCAACCAAATTTTGACGAAATTTTCTATCAACCTTCATGACTGATAGTATCAAAGACCTTGGTCAGATCTCCAAACATTGTGTACAGACCTCTGTTCTGTTCCTGGCATTTCTCCTGCAGTAGTCAGACAGCAAAAATCATATCAACCATTCCTCAACTTTTTCTGAAGCCACCCTGGTTCTCAGATAGATGAACATCTTACAAGGGAAGGATCAGTCTATTAAATAGGACTCTGGCAAGAATTTTGACAGCAATGACTAAGAGAGAGAACTCCCTCCAACTGTCACAGGACAATTTATTTCTTCTACCTTTACAGAATTGGACAGTGGAGCCATTCTTGAATTCCTTGGGGATAACCTCCTCTTGCCATTTAACCTGGAAAATTTCATTCAGATTTGTTATGAGCAATGAACCCCATCCCTTGTAAATCTCAGCTGAAATAGAATCAGTACCAGGTGCTTCACCATGTGAAGGGAGTCTAATGCACTCAAAACCTCTTCTTCAGTTAGAATTTCAGGTACAGAGTGATTGATTTCAACCTGAGGTAAATGGTCTATGATCTCAGCACTGATTGATGATGAGAACACTATGGAAGTGTTCAGACCATCTCTCCAGGAGCATTATCACTAATCAATGTGGCTCCATCAGCACTGAGTAGTTGAGATGGACCACAAGTCTTTGGTTCATAAATAACTTGCAGGGTATCATAAAAGCACTTTGGATTGTTACTATCAGTATAAAACTGAATTTCATCTACCTTCTTACTGAGCCAAGAATTCTGCATCTCTCCAAGCTCTGCTTGTACTTTACTTTTTTTATTATTACTTTTTTTTTTTTTGCTTTTTGGAGGGGGGGGAGGTAAGGCAATTGAGGTTAAGTGACTTGCCCAAGGTCAAAAAGCTAGTTGTTTGTTTGTGTGTGTGTGTGTGTGTGTGTGTGTGTGTGAAGTGTCTGAGGCTGGATTTGAACTCAGATCCTTATGACTCAAAGGTGGTGTTCTCTTCACTGCACCACCTAGCTGCCCCCAAATTGACTAAGGGATTTTTTTTTTGCTTTTTTTTTTTTGGAGGGGGGAAGACAGGGCAATTGCAGTTAAGTGACTTGCCCAAGGTCACACAGCTCATGTTAAATGTCTGAGGTTAGATTTTTGAACTCTGGTCCTCCTGACTCCAGGGCAGATGCTCTATTCACTGTGCCACCTAGCCACCCCTGTACTTTACTTTTGATGGAATTAAATGCTACCTTTTTAGAGATGGATGAACTATCCTGCTGGCAAACCCCATGGAGTTCTCATTTTTCATTTAACAGCTTCTGAATTTCCCCATCATTATTATCAAACCAGTGTTCATGTTTGCAAATGCTCTCACCCAGAAGAACAAATGCAGTGCTGTATACTAAATCTCTGAAAGCTACTCCATCCTTTTCTGGTCCACTTTTGCCAACTGCGTGTTAGCTCAACTTTTCCTCCAAGTTAGGAACAAACTGTTCCTCCTCAGAGAGAAGCTCTAATCTGTTGATGTTAATTCTTCTGGTAGTCATATTGCCCTGGGAATGTAGCATTTGTTGAGTTTGAATATTTAATTAGGAGAGTATGTCTATGCTTAGTCCATCACTCTGAGCCTTTGCCATTGTCTTCGTCACTCTCAGATCCTGTCTGTCTCTTCTCCTTACAATCACATAGTCTATTAAATGCCAATATTTGCTGCAAGGATGCGTCCATGAATTTTTATTGCATTTGGATGAACAAAGGACAGTGTTGATGAAGAGAAAGTCATGAGATACACAAATCTTCAGTAGTAAGTGACCACTGCTGTTGCTGTTTCCAACTCCATACCTCCCTAAGACTCTCTGCCAAGTTTGGTAGTCTGAGTCTACTCTAACATTAAGGTTGCCCAGAATTATAATCTTGTACTCTTTGGGCATATTGATGATAAGTGTCTCCAGGTCTTCATAAATTTTTTTACCTCATTAAGGTTTAGGCATAGTCACTGATGACTATGGCATGACAATTTCCTGAAAGTGGCAATCACATTGTCATGAATCTGTCATTAACTACTTTTGTTAAGTATACAAGCTTGTTAGCTAGCTTAGTTTTGGTCACAAAACCTACCCCAGCTTCATGGTGCTCCCCTTCATTGCTGCTACTCCAGAAAAATGTGTATCCAGTTCCAACTTCAGTAAGCTGGCCTTCATTTGCCAGTCTTCTTTCACTCAGGACTGCAATTTGGATACAATACCTGCTGAGTTCTCTTGCACCAAGAGCTGTTCATCTTTCAAGTCTATGGGACTTTGTGTGTGCACATTCCGTGTGCTGATGTTGAGTGGAACTGTCTTTGCAGAAGTTTTTGTACCTTTATTTGTATTTTGACCATAGAGTGGGATTTCCCACCTGATGTAGTAATCAGGCCAGAGTTGGATAAACAGACAATTTTTACAGCACCTTTTCTAGTCCCTTCCTCACACCGGGAGGTGAACAGTGTGATCCTTAAAAGGCTACTCAGACACCCAGGGGACTGCCAAATATCATTGCTGTTTCCAGTGAGAAGACGACCCTGTATCCCGGGTTGCCTGCATGCAGGCTTGTGACTATAGCTCCCAGTGTATCTTGCACCTGATGCTTTGTCACTTGACTGTCACCAGAGGGCTTTAAGATAGGTAAAATAGTATGGGGGATAGCTTTTGATTTGTGGAGAAATTGGATTTAAGTGAGGCAGAGTTGTACAAAGTAGTCAGCCTCACTCTCTCCTCTAAAGTCATCACAGTCTAGTGGCAGCACAGACTCAAGACAAGTGGTGATGGCTCAAGATGCAGGGATAACCTTGGTATCTTTGATGTCTAACCAAGCTCTGAGCTCACCACAGCAGCTGCCTTCATGGCTATTGGGACAGGTTGTTTTCATCCACCCATTCCACCAAGGGAAGTTTTC
Source organism: Gymnobelideus leadbeateri (assembly GCA_011680675.1). Classification (NCBI taxonomy): domain Eukaryota; kingdom Metazoa; phylum Chordata; class Mammalia; order Diprotodontia; family Petauridae; genus Gymnobelideus; species Gymnobelideus leadbeateri. The sequence goes on along the minus strand of WOXC01007196.1, from coordinate 102,824 downwards.
ACATGTTTGGGGTAGACATCCCTCTAACTCACCAATGGGCTCAAGACCCCTCAGTTACCCTCAACCTGTGTTAGCCCATCTGCCAAAACAGTTTCCCAGGGTGTGTCCACTACACATGCTACAGCTACTTGGAGCCTTAGGTAACAGTTAGGTGGAACAGGTAGACACCAAAGGTAGAAAGTAGTCTTGAAAAGGGCCCACTAGACTTCACACCAGAGTTACTTGTCTTCCTGAACACACGCTCCACCCCTATGCATGCTATGGCTTCTTGGGATCACAGATGAGAGTTGAGTGACAGGTAGACACTAAAGGTAAATGAGCAGCCCTGTAAAGATAGCCTGAGTACTACCTCAGATAATCGGTACCATTTGACTTTGATCAGGTCAGTTACCCTCCATAGGCTGAACTCTTTTTCAGGGATCTATCTATGTTCATAGATCCCAGTGCTTAAGTTGACATACAACCTCTAATTGTCATGTGTAATTTTTCACAAATTACTCTCTGCAAACCTGCATAAAATGAAAGGGTTGAATAAGATGCCTTTGAGGTATCACCTAGGTCTATATCTATATGCCTGTATTCCTATGACCATGATATCTCACTAAATCAATATAGTCAACATAAGGATAACATCAGGCTGCATTTCTAATTTTCAGGTTTCCAAGCATCTTACATCTACAAAGACCCAGCTGAGTAATCTAAGGTAGAGTCAACAGCATAGTAAAAATAATCTGATATTCATTTTTTAATATTAACTAATATTCAAGCTGAGAAAGAGATACATATTACTTTGTACAGTTTTATAAAATCTATCCTCATGCACATTGAATTATAGTTACTTGTGTATGTACATAAGGGTGTGTGTGTGTGTGTATGTGTGTGTGTGTGTGTGTGCACATGTTGTAACCCCTGCTGGATACTAAGCTCTGCTTGTGAAATGGCCCAGCCATTCTAGAAAACTATTTGAAACTAATTCCAAAAAAGCCACTAAACTGTGTATGTGCTTTGATAGAGTAATATTACTACCAAGCCAAAGATATTCAAGAAAAAGGAAAAGGAGATATTTATACAAAATATTTATGCTTGCTCTTTTTGTTATATCAAAACTGTAAACTAAGAGGGTACTCATTAACTTATATTCATGTGATGGAATATTATGTTACTGTAAGAAATAATGAAGGGGCGGCTAGGTGGCGCAGTGAATAGAGCGCCGGCCCTGGAATCAGAAGGACCTGAGTTCGGAGCCCGCCTCCGACACTTAATCCATACAAACAAAAACCTAGCCGTGTAACCTTGGGCAAGTTACTTAACCCCAATTGCCCTAAAGGGGCGGCTAGGTACAGTGAGTAAGAGCGCTGGCCTCGGAGTTGGGATGACCCGAGATCAGATCCGGCCTCAGAAAATGAGCACCCACGCATAAATAATGACTAGCCGTGTAACCTTGAGCAAGTTACTTAACCCTAATGAAAAAGACACTTTCAGACAAAGGTGAAATTTGTATGAATGGATATAAAGTGAAGTGAACAGTTATACACACACACACACACACACACACACACACATATTAGCATTTTAAAGAAAAAAAATGAAGAGAATAACTGATCAATACAATGAGTTACCACACTTCCTGAGGACTGATGATAAAGTATATTACCCACCTCCTGGGAGAGAATTGATGGGCTTAAGATATAAAATGAAAATTTCATGTTTAGACATGGTCAAAGCAGGGATTTGTTTTGTTTGACTACTATATTTAAAAGTGTTTTCTTTCTTCCTTATTTGTTTTTTAGTGGGAATGGGCAGAAGAGATGAGAATTGGAGGGGAAGGAGGGAGGGGGAGAGAGAGAGAGAGAGAGAGAGAGAGAGAGAGAGAGAGAGAGAGAGAGAAGTGAGCCGATGAAACGTTTTTAAATACATAGAATGGAAGAGAAGGCAGACTAGAAAAAATCATCAACAAACAGGAAAGGATGGAAAGCTATTATTGACTATATTATATATTTTAAAAGAAACCAGATTGGACATAATAGAGACACCACCTTCTTTTTTTATTCTACTATACTTTGAAGAATCCATTTTGTTTATTATTAAGTTTGGAATACCAATTTTTACATAGATCTTAAGTTCCTTGTGGTCAATGATTATGTATTCTCCACATACCCTGGCATGGCACTTTATTCAATGCAGATAATAAATAGTATATGAATGAATGAATAGAAATGTGAATGAATCATTTAGAAGCAGCTTGGTGGTACAATGGATAGAATAATGGGCTGCCTTCAGGAAAATGTGAGTTCGAATCTGGCCTCTGATGCTAACTGTGTGACCCTTTACAAGTTACTTAACCTCTCTTTGCCTCAGTTTCATCATATGGATAATGGAAATAACTATAATCATAGCATCTACCACTCATGGTTATGGTGAGGAATGAATGAAATAATAATTGTAAATCACTTAGAACGTTGTCTGGCACTTTATAGGTGCTATAAAAATGTTATCAATATTGTTATTATAAAAGCTAGGAATTTGATTCTAGTTCTGGGGACTCAGCCCTCAAACAAGATGTTTCCCTAACTTCTTACAAGATTAATATTTTCTTACTTCAAGGACTGTGCTGTATTCATGTTCTCTACAGTGTGGATCACAGATGTTCTGTAATTTGACACATGCAATTTTGGATTGGAGAGTCCTGTGGTAATAGCAAAAAACACCAATAGTAATAACCACCATTTTAATAATTTAGTGATAAGCCTTTCTGACTTAAGTAAAACTTTTCCTCCCATGAAACAGCATTGTTGGATCAGTACTCAGATCATTTGTATCTTGGTATAATTTCCTTGACCTTCTTCTGGTATAGTCTTTGAAAACCCAAGGTTAACTCTATTCTCCAGTGAGTTATTGGAGAATGACTTCATTGGGGCTACTTGATTAAGTGTATGAAAAATAAGTCACTCCATGAAAACTCAATACAGAAAAAAAATTGTACAGAGGCTATACCAGGGAGGTCTTTTCAGCATGAAAGATGAATTTCATTCTAAATCTTAAAAACTAGGCTTATGATACTCATGTGGAGCTATACTCAATATAACTTAGAAAATTCTAAATTTTAAACTGTTCATATAAAGAAAAGTTAATTTCAAGGACATGAAAGGGGGAAGAGTAACAAGAAAAATATAATAGAGAAACAAGGGGGAAAAATAAAAAGATAAACAAAGAAGAAAAACAACCCAAACTAGCATTCTAAGGAATTTATTTGGTTTGAAATGCAAAAAAAATTTCAAAATATTTTTTCCAATTTATTAATTTATTTTTAGTTTTCAACATTCATTTTCACAAGATTGTGAGTTACAATTTTTCTCCCCATCTTTCCCCTACCCACACCCCAAAATAGCAAGCCTACTGAATACCCCTTTCCCCGATCTGTTCTCTCTTATATCCTCTCTCATCCCCCTGCTAACATTTTAGTAGGACAAGATGGATTTCTATACCCCAATGCCTGTATATCTTATTTCCCAGTTGCATGTACAAAGCAATTTTTTTTAAATGCTTGTAAAACTTTGAATTCCAGAATTGTTCCCTCCTTCCCTCCTCACCCACCCCCACTGGGAAGATAAGCAATTCACTTTAGGTTGTATATATATATATATATATATATATATATATATATATATATATATATATATATATATATATATGTTACAAAACATTTCCATAGTAGTTATATTGTGAAAGACTAACTATAATTCCCTCCATCCTATCCCACCCCCCAACTTATTGTATTTTATCTTTTCATCCTATCCCTTTTCAAAAGTGGTTGTTTCTAACTACCCACTCCCCCAATCTGCTCTCGCTTCTATCATCCCCCCTCTTATCCCTTTTCCCCTATTTTGCTGTAGGGTAAGATACCCAACTGAGTGTGCATGTTTTCCCTCCTTAAGTCAAATTCAATGAGAGTAAGGTTGACCTATTCCCATTTACCTCCTTGCTCTTCCCCTCCATTGTAACAGCTTTTTCTTGCCTCTTTTATATAAGATATTTTAAACTATTCTGTCTCTCCCTTTCTTCTTCTCTGAATTATATTCCTCTCTCACCTCTTAATTTTATTTTTTAGACATCATCCCTTCATATTCAACTCATTCTGTGCCCTCCATCTATGTATACATATACATGCACATGCCCACACTCACATATATATTTATACACACATATACCCTCCAATACATACATATTTACATACACATATATACACATATACACATATCTATATATGTTGATATATGTATAGATATATACATATCTATATATGTTGATATATGTATAGATATATACATATCTATATATGTTGATATATGTATAGATATATACATATCTATATAAGTTGATATATGTATAGATATATACATATCTATATAGTTGAAGGGAACATATATGTATATCTGTATGTATAGATATGTATATAGTTGAAGGGAACTTATACATATATGTTCTCTTCAACTATCCTCATACTGAGAAAAGTCCTGTGAGTTACAATTATCATTTTTCAATGTAGTAATATAAATAGTTAAACTTTAAAAATTTTTTATGATTTCTTTTTCCTGTTTACCTTCTCATGCTTGTCTTGCTTCTTGCATTTGAAAGTAAAATTTTCTGGTCAGTTCTGTTTTTTTCAACAAGAATACTTGAAAATCCTCTATTTCATTGAATGACCATATTTTCCCCTGTAGCATTATACTCACTTTTTTTTTTTTTTGCGATTTTTGGAGGGCAATTGGGGTTAAGTAACTTGCCCAAGGTCACACGGCTAGGTTTTTTGATTTGGGTGTGCATTAAGTGTCTGAGGCCGGATCCGAACTCAGGTCCTTCTGACTCCAGGGCCAATGCTCTACTCACTGTGCCACCTAGCCTCCCCGACTATACTCACTTTTGCTGGTTAGGTGATTCTTGGTTTTAGTCTTAGCTCCTTTAAGCTCTGTAATATCATATTCCAAGCCTTTTGATCCCTTAATGTAGAAGCTGATAGGTCTTGTGTTATCCTGATTGTGTTTCCCCAATACTCAAATTATTTTATTCCTGACTACTTGAAGTATTTTCTCTTTGACCTAGAAACTCTAGAATTTGGCTATAATATTCCTAGGAGTTTTCTTTCTGGGATCTTTTCCAAGAGGCAATAGGTGAATTCTTTCAATTTATATTTTGGTCTGTGTTTCTAGAATATCAGGGCAATTTTGCTTGATAATTACTTGAAAGATGTTCTCTAGGCTCTTTTTTTTTTTTTTATCATGGCTTTCAGGTAGTCCAATAATTTTTAAGTTATCTCTCTTGAATTTATTTTCCAGGTCAGTGGTTTTTCTAATGACATGTCTCAGACTGCTCTCTATTCTTTCATTTTTTTGGATCTGTTTTATAGTATCTTGATTTCCCATAAAGTCATTAGCTTCCAATTCCTCCAATCTAATTTTGAAAGAGTTATTCTCTTCTGCGTGTTTTTGAAATCCCTTTTCCATCTGGCAAATTTGGCTTTTTAAGGCATTCTTCTCCTCACTGGCTTTTTGGGCCTCTTTTGCCATTTGGGCTAGTCTATTTTTAAGGTGTTATTTTCTTCAGTATTTTGAGGGTTTTCCTTTAGTGGTTGTTGACTCACTTTTCATTATTTTCTTGCATCATTCTCCTTTCTCTTCCCAATTTTTCCTCCACTTCTCTTACTTGATTTTCAAAATTATTCTTGAACTCTTCAATGGCCTGCTCCCAGTTCATATTTTTTGAGGCTTTTGATGCAGGATTTCTGACTTCATTGTCTTCCTCCCATTCCATGCTTTGATCCTTTTTGTCCACAAAAAAATGATGCTATGGTCTATTTGTGATTCCTCTGCTTGTTCATATTTCCAGCCAATTACTTGAGTTTTGAACTCTTTGCCATGGTTGAACTCTGCTTCCAGAATGGAGAGAGCATTGTCCCAAATTGCTGGGGTTTTGCAGCTGCAGGAGCTATTAGCAAGGCACCCTCTCTATAGCCCCCACAAGCTCTGGCATACTGGCCACACACATCACACCACCCAAGAGTGTGATCCAGATCCAAGCAAGTTAAATCAAGAGTGATTACCCTTTTAATGGTCATTTTGTCCCCCTACAATCTGCAGGCCAGGAGCTCTGGAAGCATCTATGAGGCAGCAGCTGCCACTGTGCCTCTTCCACCTCTTACCCTGGGGGCAAGAGCCAGAAAGATCTCTTTTGTCTCCCGTGGTTCCAACAGAGTTCCACACTGACCTTTTACTTTGTCTTTATCATTTATGGATTGAGAAATCTGAAAACCACCAGAGCTGCTGGTCATTCACTCTCCTGAAGTCTGCTCTGTCTGCTGCTGGTTAGGGTCACCATGGGGCCAGAACCATGCAGCTCATGGAGGACTGTGCTTGGCTCCCAGCTCAAAGCAATAGTTACTAACTGTCTGCTTGCCAGGCTGCCTTCAGTGGGAGATTTGTTTCTCTCTGTCGCTTTGTGGGATCTGTAGTTCTAAAGTTTGTTTAGTCATTTTTTTTACAAGTATTAGAAGTGATTGGAGCTAGAGCTGATGCCAAGTTTGTGCTTTTACTCTGCCATCTTGGCTCTGCCTCTAGAGTCATTTTATTACATGTATTGGAGGTCATGGGAGCCAGAGCCATGTGGAGGTCCTGTTTTTGCTCTGCCATCTTGGCTCTGCCCAACTCTAAATATTTTTAGTGTAGCATTTTCTTCTTAGCTATAATCATAAGAGGTTCAGAGCATTGTTTGAGGGTTTTTTTTCCTAATTCACAGCTCCAAAGTCCCACAATTTAATTTACCAAAACACACATACAAAGCTAAAAGGTAAGTAATGAAACATAATGGTTGGTAAATAAAGATTTGCTTCAAATAGTAAACATTCTATGCACCCTTGGAATTTCTTCCAAGAAACACTTATCAGCTCTCTGGTTAATACTTTAATGTCCCCTGCATTTTGATGATTCATGGTACTGGTGGTGGAGGTTGGAGTCCAAAGTAGCTTCACTAAGTCAATTTCTCTTCAATCTCAATGTAGCATTCTAGTGAGTGCTGATTTCTCTAAGTGACAAGATAATGTGGATATCTGGGGCACTAGAAAAACTTTTAAAACTGAGCTACGGAATTTTGCAGTCATCATCAATGCCAAGACGGGTCTACAAAGTTTCTGAATGTCTTTCATGCTTGCATTTTTTCTGCCCACTAACATGTCACCTACCCTATACCAGTCCCACCTCAAGACTCTCAGATTTTCTTTATATGAGTTATTTCTTGAAGTATAAATCTTCCCATTAGAATCTTCATCTGGTGATATCCCCCTAAAACAGGCTTACACCTAGTTTTCTGGGTAGTGTAATCAGTCCACTCCAATAAGCAAAGTTCCCTCAGTGCTAGTCAACTAGTTTCTTTTGATTACAGGCATGATGGAAAGGAAGTCTGTCTATGAACAAGTCCTCTATACCAAAATAATTGGAAGTGGGAAAAACTTAAAAGGAACAGGAAAAAAGCAATCTTGAGAACATGGGAGGAGGGATAACAAAATGAGAAGCCTCCTCTAAATGTTTCCCATTAGGAAAGCCCCTATCCTCAGTCTCCTTGTCTTTGATCATCCTATCCCTGAGGTTTCTGACTCCTTCTAAGTCATGACTTTGAGGGAAGTCTAATAATCCTTTAATGCTTTCAGGTGTCTGCTTCTCAAACTTATGGTATTTTTATTTGATCTAAATAACCAGTGCATCAAGCTTCTGGGTCTTCTGCTATCAAAAATTTTGTTGATAGCTATCTGAATGGTGCTACTATCTGCTGTTGATTTGATGAACATTCCCATTCCCAATTTATTCATCAGTGTAACTTTATAGTCATTTGAAATAGAGATAAACCTTTCACACTCATAAAGAGGTGGCTCTCAGGGGATTGTTGTAATTAATCAATTAGCAAATGAGCAAACATCCTAAAATTCATCTTGAAAGCCTCACAAAATGTTAGCTTGCACTATTAAATAATTAAGCTTACATTTGTGTTTGCAAGAGATTAAAAAGCAGAAGTAGCAAAATCTTTGAAATAGAAGATCTAGGACATCTTTTTGTCTTGAAAATATACCTGATAAATAAAGTGAACCAAGCAGTTTCAATGCATTTGCTCTGGGAGGGAGGAAAAAAGGTGTAGGAAGAAACATGGATCATATAAATGAGAATTAGCCATGTTCCAGAATCAATAGATTACCCAGTGATGAGAAAACGTTTTGCAGTGTCCTCAGTGGGCATATTAATGCTCTTCTAGAGACCACATAATTGCTCTTCCCCATTATTTGAGGAAAAGATTACAATGCCTTCTCTGAAAAGGAGCCAAAGTAGAACTGTGTCAAACTCAACCATTTCACATTCCCAGGGAAGCTTTCCCAATATTTTCTCCTTAGGTTTCTCTGAAGTTCCAATAATTCCTTTCAGAATTCAAGCTATGTATTAATGCATTTTGAAATGCTCCTATGCATTAGAAAGTCTCCAACACAGCATTCATTCAAGTGACATTTTTTTTTAAAGCAATTGGGGTTAAGTAACTTGCTCGAGGTTACACGGCTAGTCATTATTTATGTGTGGGTGCTCATTTTCTGAGGCCGGATCTGATCTCGGGTCATCCCAACTCCGAGGCCGGCTCTCTTACTCACTGCGCCACCTAGCCACCTAGCCGCCCCTTTAGGGCAATTGGGGTTAAGTAATTTGCCCAAGGTTACACGGCTAGGTTTTTGTTTGTGTGGATTAAGTGTCGGAGGCGGGCTCCGAACTCAGGTCCTTCTGACTTCAGGGCCAGCGCTCTATTCACTGCGCCACCTAGCCGCCCCAATCAAGTGACATTTATTAAACAACCACTGTATGCAGAACATTTTTTAAACTGTGTGATGGGGAAGATACAAGATTTATTTAAGAGATGCTCTCAAACCTCACAATACTTACAGCCTTGGAAGACAAAATACAAATGAAGATCATTTAAACTAAATTAGATGGTTGCTCAACAAAATATTTTGTGAAACTTGAGGAGGCCAGTTGTGGCTGACTGGTGGATCAAAAATATCATCAGTCACACTTTTATAGCATTTAAAATTTTACCCAAGCTTTTCCTTGCATTGTCCCAATAAAAGAGTCATTATTATTACAGACATAAATATGTTAGATTATATTTCATTTCTGAACTTCAATTTCTATGGATAAAATTGACCTCTTGCTAGAGAGAGGAGGTTACTATTCATGCAATGTGATGTGAGGGACATTGGGAAGGTCTCATTCCAAATTATCCATCTTGAACCTTCTGATGTCTGAAATTCCACCATTAACAAAGAAAATCAATAATACTTCACTGTGAATGAAGTTATGTAACATCCATTGTAGCAAACAGTTGAGATCAAGTTTTGATAAAGGTTATATTTAATATAGTTCTAGGGTACTTATGAAAGGCCAGTCTATGTAAAGATGATGGATGAAGATTTGGGGAATCTTTATGAGGAGTGTGCTGTTTCTCAGAATATGGCTAGTTCTATGAGATCTCATTGTACACAAATTTGGGGAATTACTATTTAGTGTGTTATGTATGAATTTTGTGATTACATTGTAATAATATGCAAATATATGTACATATGCTTGTGAATGTATACATATGTGTGTATAACCACTCACTCTTCCATTTCTAGTTCTTTGCTATTATGAAAAGTGGAGCTAGGAATATTTTTAAATATATGAGATTTTTGGTTCACATCAGAAGATGTGAACAGTTTCTCACCCTTTTGCATAATGGCAAATTGATGTTCATAAGAATTGAGACAAATTAAGAGATCCACCAACATTCACCCCTCCGTATTTATTAGTTCTGTCTTTCAAAATGTTTGTCAGTTTGGTGGGTGTGAAGGGACAGAGCTGTTTTAATTTACATTTCTGTTACTATTGGTGACTTGGACTAATCTTTCAGAGGGTTCTCAATAATTTGCAATTTTTTTTTTTTGGAAAAGTTAACATAACCCTGGGAACACGTATATCAGAACTGCAGAAAAATTTGTGGGTAGAACTTTTGAATAAAGATTTTTTTTCACAGTGGAATTCTGCCCATAGAAATTGGCCATTTGCAGAAATAATGCCCATATGCAGAAGCTGCTGTAACATGACTATCTGTAGTTTCTAGTCTAGACTCTTTTGCCCTCACTTTCTGTATCTTCCTTATTAGAGATACACTAACGTTGTCCTCTAAATTCGCCTCTGGCTTCTCATTTCCAAGCTCAATATCCCGTTCAATCTGGAATTGTTCTCTGAATAATTGTGAATCTTCACACCATTTTTGTTGCTTTCATTTGAATGCATTGGGCCTTCAAAAACTCACAGAGTCTCAGAGTTGGAAGGGTCACTAAATATAGTTTCATCCTTCTTCCCTCTTATATTCAGGCAAATGAAAAATCTTGCTTCCACTTGAAAACATCTACTGGGGAAAAAAGGAAGAAAGGAAAAAGCATTTATTAAGCACCCATTATCTTCCAGGCACTATGCTAAGTACTTTAGAAAGATTATCTTATTTGATCCTCACAAACTCTGTAAGATAGGTGCTATTATCCCCATTTCACTGTTGAAGAAACTGAGGTGGATGAAAGTTAAGTGACTTGCTCAGGGCCATACAGCTAGTAAATGTCTGAGGTTAAATTTGAACTAAGATCTTCCTAACTCCCAATCCAGTATACTGTGCTATTTAATTCAGTTGAAGTGACATCATAGATCTATAATCTCAGTTACCAGGGAGTCAAAGGTTAGTGGATCTCCTGAATTAGGTTTTCCTGAGTTACAGAGGATTATGCTCATTACATATATTAAAGAGGGAAGGAAGGAAGGAAGGAAGGAAGGAAGGAAGGAAGGAAGGAAGGAAGGAAGGAAGGGAGGGAGGGAAGGAGGGAGGGAGGAAGGAAGGAAGGAAGGAAGGGAGGGAGGGAGGGAGGAAGGAAGGAAGGAAGGAAGGAAGGAAGGAAGGAAGGAAGGAAGGAAAAAATTACTGATATGAGACCAGCATGCAGTGTGGTGACAAGAGTGCTGGATTTGAGAGTAAGCACCAAGGTTTAAAATTTGATACTACTATTTGCTACCTGTCATACTTTGAACAAGTTTTTTTCATCATTTTGTACCTTAATTCCTCTTCTGTAAAAGGAAGTCATTTGATTAGATGACCTCTTAAAGTCCCTTCTGGTGGCAGCTAGAGAGTTTAGTGGATAAAGCACTGGGCCTCCAGTAGGAAAGACCTGAGTGCAAACCCAGCCTCAGATACTTAGTAGTTTTGTGACCCTGGGCAAGTCACTTCACCTTGGTTTGCCTTAATCCACTGGAGAAGGAAATGGCAAATCACTCTAGTATCTTTGCCAAGAAAACCACATGGCCATTGGTTTTGAAGAGTTGGATATGACCAAACAATAACAGCAAAGTCACTTCAATCTCTGAAGATATGATCCCATGAACCAACCTTTTCCCAAGGCATCCCATTGCTTTTGTGAACAACTCAAATTGTTAGGAGGTTTTGCCCCTCACAGAGTCTGAGTATACCACCTTGGACCTTCTCTGCCCATCACTGCTCCCTATAGGACCAAAAAGAACAAGTTTGCTATGCTACAGTCATACATATATTTAAAGATATTCTATAAGCTAAAATCCCCTATTCTTCCCATAAATATCTTTTTAAAAAATCCCCCAGGTCAGACTTGCTTAGTCCTTCATTCTTCTTTGGGTTCTACTCCTGCCTCCCTCTTCTTTCTCAAATAAGCATTCCCCCACTTTTCTCCTTATAATCATGTGGCCTCTTCCGTCATTAGAATGTAAACTCCTTAGGGACAAGATTTGCCTTAATTTTTCTCTTATTTGTATGATCAGAACTTAGCACATAACAAACACTTAAAATCTTTGTTGATTTAGGTTACCTCCTTCAGATGATCAATGGAGGTGGCTTCATCTGCACATCCTGAGCAATGCCTCCCTTTCCTAATTTGGGCTTTTGATGAGCTACTTCCAAAGTAGTGGTTTTCTACATCCAGTCTCAAAGAAACACACAATATTGCTTAGTTTACAATGTCAAAGATTACTACATTAGTCCAAAATTACCAATGGTGACCCAAGAAAAGTTAAGAGTTATATTAGAAGAAAGTTCCTTCATTTGGTGGCAATTGATTTAGATTAAAATACAAAACTTATTTTTCTCATTATCTGTGTAACTTTGAACAAGCCACAACCTCTTTTTCCTCATTTGTTAAAAGATAAATTTGGAGTGAAATGATCTCTAAAATTCTTTTGAATTCCTTATTCCATGATAATATTCTCTTATTTGCAATGCCCCGATGTAAAATTGCAAAAGGCTATAAAGGGCAAGGTAAGAAAAGTCTTTCTTGACTTAATAGATCTTGGAAGTAAACATGACTGAACCTCTTGACAGAGTAATTATATAACTAGAGCTTGAGAATAAAAAAAAGCTATTTGTATTTTGTTTCAATTTTGGAGGGGAAAAATAATGGGAAATTTTTTCCTATCTGTGCTAACAAACCCTAGAGAATTTTCTATTACTCTAAATCCGCACATGTAAGAAGGGCTCCATTAAGGAAAATGTGGCTGATGGAAAATGAAAAGATTAAGTCTTTACTGATGATCTAATGCAAGCCTCTATTAAAGAACCTCCCTAGTAGCTTGTAGATAATATTTATTAGCCCATGTCACTTCTGCTATGTCTAAAGAAGGAATTAAAAATGACAACTCACATCCTTCCCCTAACATTAGAAATTAGAGAATAATTTTTGAAATCTCACTGGGAAAGTCCAACCAACACTTTTCTTCCAAAGTTCCATTGTGATGCTCATGAAACTGAATGGGAAAACATGTCAGCTGACAATGCATCTGATACTTTTAATATTCAGGGTTTGAAAGGACAAGTTTGGTTCATTTGTTTGAAAAAAAATTAAAAGAGAAATGAAAGATTTTTTTTTTCAATCGCTATCTATAGAAATAAAAAGCTAGCACCTAGAAAAACTTGCTACTAGAGGCTTTTTAGGACTTTGATTTTTATCACCTGAATTGGACATTTGGCATGGGAAAAAAAATGGTCTCTTCTCTGTTGTTAAACAATGTGTGTGTGTGTGTGTGTGTGTGTGTGTGTGTGTGTTTTATGTTTCCCTCATTTGGGGGACTTAGAAAAGGAATGAAAAACATAATAGACTGCTTTGGATGAAGTTCAGACTTTTTGGCAGGAGCCTAGGCAACAAGAGCCAATATTTAATCAAATACTATGTGTCATCACTCCATTTTTTCTGTCCTAAACTAATGGTTTTTAGTCTACCTGTGAATTGTCCATTCACCTCTTGGGCAAACTTTTATTGCCCTTAAAGTGATAATGTGTTGTTCAGAAAACAACCTGGTGGTATTCCAAATTCCTGATAGTATATGGTGTTGCTCTTTGCCAAACTGATTTCTATTTTGTTTCAGTGACATTCTATTGTATTGTTCCTAAAAGCATTAGAATGGATTGCAGTGAATAAATATTTTATTTACCCACATAACCTTTATTTTTTCCTAACTTATTTTCTAGTTTTGATTGTTATAAAAATTTACCCTTTTATATGAAAATGATTATATGTTATATTTTTTGCAGTTAATAAGTCATAGCAAATCACCTGGAATGTTGACTTAATAATCTTTGACTTCAGTAATCCCCATTCGTTTTATTTTTAGTATTTCTAGTATCCAGTGTAACTTATTCCATTTTACATTTTTTTTCAAATAGCAGACATTTATTTTCTCTCCTTCCCAGTTCCCACCTATGTCCCCCTTCCCCACTGACTTTGGAGGGAAAAATCAAATAAAAAACTTGTAATAAAATTCATAGTCAAATCAAATAAATTGGCCTCAACAAAAAAATGTTATGTATTCTTCTGTCTTTTTAGTCTACCACCTCTTAATAAGGAGGTAGTTAGCATTATTGCTCCATAGAAATCATGATTGTTTATTGAATTGATCAGAGTTCTTTAGCCTTTTCAAATTGTATTAATATGTTGTTTTTATATAAATTACCCTGGTTCTGCTCACTTCATTTTCATACATGTCTTCCCTGATTTCTCCCACACTATTTCTTTTTATCATTTTTCATGAAACAATAGTATTCATTTACATTCCTAAACTATAATATTTTCAGTCATTCCCTAAATGACTTGGTTTCCCATTCCTTCCTGTAACAAAAAAGATCATTATAAATATTTGCACAGGGGTGGCTAGGTGGTGCAGTGAAAAGAGCACTGGCACTGGAGTCAGGAGGACCTGAGTTCAAAGTTGGCCGCAGACCCTTAATACTTACTAGCCCTGTGACCTTGGGCAAATCACTTAACCCTGATTTCCCTGCCCTCCCCCCTCCAAAAAGTTAAAAATAAATAAATAAATGTTTGCACAGATGGAACATGTTCTTGTGTCTTTCCTCTCTTTAGGAGTGTAGGCCTAGTATTTTTATCACAAGGTCAAAACATATGCATAGTTCAAAGACTTTTAAAGCATAGATCCAAATTTCTTTCCAAAATGATTGGACCAGTTCACAACTCCTTAATGTCTCTATGTTCCTAAAGTCCTTCCAAGATTTTTCATATTCCTATTTCATCATTATTACCAATCTGATGGGTGCAAGGTTGAAACTCAGAGTTTCTTTTATTTACATTTCCAAATTATTGGTGATTTGGAGTATTTGTTTGGATTTTAATTTTTCATTTGGCTTGGATTTCTTCTTTGAAAATTGTTCATATCCTTTAACTTTATCAGTTGGGGAATGAATTCATAGCCCTTTTTTGGAACTTCTGGTCATGCTACTGTAGGTTAGTCCCTATCCACCATGAAACAACATTAAATATTTTATCACTCTCACTTTCAAATAATGATAGCCTCTCACACTTAAGCCTCAAAAAATAATTAATAGTAGTTTTAAATTAAAGAGCAATCCATGTCTGATAATATATGTGTGCATTCCACACCTGTAGTCTGCTATCTTTTTTTAGAGAGATGAGGGAAATAAGAGTTTATCATATATCCTCTGGCATCAGAATTAGTCAATGAATAATTCTGAATTCTGGTGTTTTTTATTATTATTTTCAGGGTAAATTTTTTTCATTAAATTTTTAACATGTATTTGTCTATGGAAGTGCAAGACAAGAAAGGGTTCAATAGAATGCTATATACTATAAAATATATGATATGGAAAAGAGTTGTTAACTTCCTCTTTCCACCATCTTAATCCTCAATATGTAAAATAAACTCTCAGCCACACTTTCTCCTTTGGGTGGAGAGAAATAAGAGAGCTAAAGCAGTGAAATTTCATAGATGTTTGTCAGGGATCAAACATTTTGGTATAAAATCAACAGTTTTGCCCCAGTAACCCCAAGGATATGAAGTCCGTTGTGATTTCCATGTTCACATGGCCATGTCCCTTAGAACCCTACTGTAATACTGTTACCATAGCACTGAAAGGCAAGTGTAGCAGCTTGCCCATCAGCCTTTCAACAAATAAATCCAAGTAGCATGCCTTTTTTTAAACCAAAGAACCCTACCACACATATAAAAAACATCAACAGAACAAAAAAAATAACAAATAAATACTCTGCACATTCTCATTGTTTGCCAATATTTGCTCACAGTTTAAATGTATCAGAATGAAGTATTTTACCATAGGCAGAATTTTTCTTTCTGTTCAGTCATTATTCAGTTATATCTGACTCTTCATGACTCCATTTGAAATTTTCTTGGCCAAGACACTAGAGTGGTTTGCCATCTTCTCCAAAATGAAGAAAATACTCTTAGCTTATTAACCTGGCCCTGCCTAATAGAGAACAATGAATGACCTAAAATAGGAATGTGTTATTATTAAAGATCAATGCAAAACCATGAACCCATTTTTAAGTGTTATCCAATGGACCCCAAATAGCAATCATCAAATAAATACTTCAAGCAAGGGATTAAAAGTAATTTATATGAGTTTTTTTGAGGTTTCTTATTTTTGTCAAGGTCACCAGTGACATAGGTTCAGAAACTCTGAACCACTCTTTAACTCCTCCCTTTTCCTCATCCCACATGTTCACTTAGTTGAACATCTCATCCTATCTGCTCTTAAGTCTTGCACCTAACCCTTTCTTTCCACTTATACAACCACTACTTTAGTTCAATTTCATGTCATCTCTATACTTGACTATTACAATGTTCTCCTAATTCATCTCCCACCCAAATATCTTCCCTCTTCAATCTATTCTCCACATGGTTGTCAAAGCAATTTTCTTTGCGTGGAAATCTTGTCATGTCACTTTCCTATTCAGTAAAATACAATGGCTCCTTATGACCCGCAAGCTATTGTTGTTCAGTGGTTTTAGTGACATCCAGCCCTTCATAACCTCATTTTGTGTTTTGTTGGCAAAGATACTAGAGTGGTTTGTCATTTCCTTCTCTGGTTCATTTTATAGAAAAGGAGACTGACACAAACAGGATTAAGTGACTTATACAAGGTCACACAGCTAGGAAGCATCTAAGGGTAAATTTTAACTCAGGGAGGTGAGTCTTCCTCACTTCAGGCCAAGAACTCTATCCACTGTACCTCCTAGCTGCTTATCTTACCTCCAGGATCAAATGCAAATTCTTCATAGTTTTTTTTTTTTTAATTTAAAGCTCATCATGACATGTACCCATACTACCTACCAGACTTATTGAATATTCTTACATTCCATGCACACTGCAGTTTGGTCAAACACCATTTTCCTGTTCTTAATGCAAAGAATACATTCTTTTGGCTCTATATTTCAGTACTGATTGCCCTTCCCCCATGCCTTGAGTATACACTTTCCTCACTGCCTGCATTTTTTAGAATCCTTTGTTTCCTTCAAAGCTAAGTTTCAGAATGGCTTTCTGTCTGAAACCTTTATTGCTTGCCCAGATTGCTAATGGTCTTTCCCTCATTTGACATTCTACTTACTTTTTATGTATTTTGTATATATGGGTAGCTAGGTGGCACAATGGATAGAGTTCTGGGCCTGGAGTAAAGAAGAAAGACTTCAATTCAAATCACACACAGACACTCACTAGTGGTGTAATCTTGGGCAGGATATTAGGTTCTGTTTAGCTCAGTTTCCTCACAAGTAAAATGAGCTAGAGAAGGACATGGCAAACAACTGCTCCAGTATCTTTGCCAAGAAAATCCCCAATGGGGTCACAAAAAATTAGAAATTACTAAAACAACTGAGCAACAACAGTAAATATATATGATATATATTTATTTAAGTATTTACCCATACATGTTTTGCCCCATGGGGAACTATATGTGTCTTTTATGATAGGAACTATTTTCATTCTTTTCTTTGTAAACCCCATGCTTGTAATAGTACTTGGAACTTAGCATGCACTAAATAAATGTTTGTTGATTGATTGACTGATTTAAATGATTAAACATAATATAGAACTGGAAAGAATCCTAAGGATTAAGCCTAATTAGCTCTAACTCCTTGATTTTACTCCTTGACAGTCAGAGGAAGTGAGTCATCTAAGACCCCAAGGCTAATGTGTGCTTTCCACTCTTCTGTCCCTAGCCTAAAGTATGCATTTCCATAGTGTGAATAGGATGTGCTTGTAATGGAAATGGGAATTTGAAGATTTCCCTTGCCCCTTAATAGGCTGAATGTAATCACATGGAGCCTGTGGTGGAAAGAGTTTGTTGAATGGGTGGGACAGGAAGGAGTGGAACAGTAAACAGAGAAGTTAGAATAGAGGAAGAGAGAGGAAACCAACAAACAGACAGCTAAGATTGTGAGTATTTGTTTGTGGGAAGGTCTGAGCAGGGGAAAGTCTTTAGGATGGTGTTGCTTTCTAGAGTGATAAGTTATATTAGCTTCTTTGTTGCTATGATGGATTTGTTTTTCTGGTGTTGGAATTTGTCTTCCTAGTGTATGAATAAATGTTTTGCTTCTATTTTCTATATGGAGAGTCTGTTACATTTTGTGATACAGAACTTTGCTTGTATATTCATAGTCACTATTGGTGCTTTGAGAATTGCCTTGGCAATATAATATGTTAACTCTCCTTTATTTTTGCATTGAATATTGCCAGAATGTTAGTATGTACTATATACAAGCAGAAATCATGCTCTAAGACATTTCTTAACTATCAAATACATAAAATCAATCAAAACCAGCTCTGTGAACATTAGAATTTTCAAAGCTTAGCTTCCTGACCAACTTAAAATAGCTTTCAACCCTTGTAACTAAGCCACCATCATACCAGCTTATGCATCCAGAGAGACTTTGAAACTATGTGTTGAATAAATTGTTTTGCCCCAAAGTGGAACAAATTATTGCTTCTAAAAAATTAACAGATATGCAAAAATAGCTACCATCACACCCATAACAGATGAAGCAAGTGAGGAGTGAATATAGTCCTTTCTTTAGTTACATTTATTAAGCAGATTTGTATACCAGCAAAAACTTTCTTAAACACCTTAACCCCCACAAAACAACCCCAGCTGTTTTGAAAATGCTTTCTAATCTAATTGTGTTTATGCTTTCACAAATCATATATTTTCCTATTTATTTATTTTTAGAGCAAGTCCTGGTATCAATAATATATATGATATAATTGAGGGTAGTAAATTCCACCTTACTTTTCACTGCTAGCCAAAGGTGGAAGTGGTGATACTTCCCATCACTAGTAATAAAGTACTATTTAATTATTCAACACTAATACTCAATAACTGGTATCTTATATGGTCTATATGCTTATAGGGTCAAAAATTGGGGAGGGGACTTGAATCTCCATTGCTATGCACAGAACAACCTCATCTCCATGTCCATCACTACTATTAAAAAGGAAGGAAGCTTTGTCACCTTCTGAAGATCCTGCCATCTGCATCACTTCCTTAATCCTCAAAAACATAATATGATTTTATGTGTATAATGAAACATTTCTCATTTCTTGTCCCTGCCCTCTAAGGGCTTATTTATTCCTCCAGAAATCAACATATTACATTCATGGGAGGACAAAAAAAAAGAGAAGGATATGAAAAGACAGGGAGAAATAAAACAAAAAGATAAAGGAAAAAAATAAAGGGCAAAAAGATTGTAGTTCTTTTTAGCAATGTTGGATGTGTTCAAAGAGACACAAACTAATCTATTGGTGGTTTATTTGCCCTACACTGCAGGAGAGAGAAGGAATGTGTAATCAGCAACAATAGTTAGTTAATACTCTATTGTTCTTTGTACATTACCCCAGAGAGTCTCTGAATAGTCAGTCCATTAATAAATCACATTATACACAATAAACGATAAAATCCCCATGTTTTCAAAAGGATTAGGAAAAGTTTATGAGTAGGGAAACATCACACATGTACACAGTAGGCAAGGTCTTTTAAAGGCAAGCTTTATGTGCTGAGAATTGTTACCAGCAAGACTGCTCTTAGTGGGTTTTACTTTTAGTGACTACAAAGAAAGAGCCTTACACAAATGATGCCACTGAATTGCCTCTATCCATACTTGTCACCTACATAATTGTGTTTCTGATACAGAAAGGTAGCTGAGAATTTCTAACTTCATTTCCTGACTTTATTTATTTATTTTTGCTTATATGTTTCTGAAAATTCTCCTCAGACAAATTTCCCAAAGTTGTTATTTTTTAGCTTAGGATTTGCATTAAAACACCAGAAACATTTTGAGGAATAGGAAAATATATCCTTAACTCTGTCAGTTCAGCTAAAAGAATTTTGCATATTAAAATTCAACAGTAGCTAAATGTTGATATAGGCAATTTCTCATGGTATTTGTTTCCTACAAAGGCATACAAAAATAAGGATATATTAGCACTTGGAAACAATATAAATATTAATAAGCACAGAGGTATTGATGAGGCTTCTAATTATTATTTTGCTATATCTTATATGCATATATTTAATATGAATCAAAGAATATAGAACTATGAGCAACCTTGAAGAAAAAATTAGTTTCAGAGGGGCAAAGTGATTTACCCCAAATTCCTCAGATCCCCTGACTGTACATCAATGTTTGCCATATTGCCAGTCTCACTACTATGCTTTAAGCTTACAGAACCTTTATAGAGTTATAAAGTTGTAAACTAGAAAGAAATCTTCTTGCCTTGGAGTTTTATGAGAAAAGTGCTCATATGTATGCTATAATCATAATTATTCAGTTGAATCCTTTCATTTCACATAAGGAAATGTGCCCAGAGGAGTAAAATTAGTTGCCTACGGTCATTCCATTAGTTATGAAAACCTTGACTGCTACTCATGCCTAAAAATGCCTCATGGGATTCTAAGAAACAAAAATCTATATTGCTCTGAGGTTTCTTTCCCCTCAGCTAATTTCTAAATTTAGCTCTTTTTCTCCCATCTATGCTAGTTGACTGATTGATCTATGATTCTCACATTAGAGTTTTATAAATCAAGAAACTTGTGATTTCACTGGTGGGGAAACTCTCTTTACTGAAGGAGATCATAACCAAACCATTCTATAACTTAGTAGACCTAGGTAGCCTTAAAGAGTAGCCTAAGACTCAAGGGAAACTACGTGATTTGCATATGGCCTCATATAGATAGCAAATGCCAATGATAGGATTAGAATCCAGGTATTTCAGATTCCAAATTCAACAATCTATGCAATACACCCTGCCATATCTTTCCAGAATCAGAATCAAAATCAATTTTGCTGAGTCCAAAACGTTGAAATATAATGGAGAAGAATGTGGAGTCTCACATTTGGATTCAAAACACTAACTTCACAAATACAAAACAGAAGAGGCATGGTTAGACTAGAGTTTCCTGCAAATGATTTCGGGTATTCATGGCCAAATTCAATATTCAGTATTCATATGAACCAGCAGGAAGGCTAATATGGTATTGAACTGAATTAAGAGATGCATAGTTTCTAGGACTAAGAGAGGGATATTTCTGTTCTATTATGTTCTGGTCAGACAACATCTGGGCATAGTTCAGGCAGAGCAATGGTTGATAAGCAATGATTTCTGTAACATATGGATTTACTACAGGAATTAGGAATGTTTGGCCTGGAGAATAGAAGATTCAAGAGAGTAAATGATAACTGCCTTCAACTACTTGAATTGTTGTCACATGAAAGAGGCATTATATTTCTCCTTTTTAGTGCCTGAAGGTAGAACAAGGAGCAATGTGTAGATGGTGGTAAGAGTCAATTTGTCCTTAATGTCAAGAAAAATCTTTCTAATAATTAGAACTGTAGAATGGGTTGGCTCAGTAGATAATAGCTTTCCCCCTCATAGATATGATAGATGGCTAGATAGATAGATAGATAGACAAATAGATGAGAGAGGAAGAAAGAGAAAGAGAGAGAGAGAGAGAGACTATAGACGTAATTTCTAGCCCCCAAGATTACAAATACAAGTAAGCAAGATAGTTCCTGACTTTAAAGAGCTTACATTCTAATAGAAGACCTTATAGAAAGGGTAATTTACAAGAGAGGGAAGGCATCTTTTGGAGCTAGTGGCTGGGAAGCAAGGTAGAAGCCTGGTTTCTGTTAGTCTAAGGCCAAAGGACACTACCAAAGCCAAAGGTGGTTCCTGGGGAGGAGTCCAAGGTTCTAGTGTGGCAAAATGAAAATAATGTTAAGGAATGGTGTCAATATGATATAGAGCAGGTAACAGGGAAGAGGTCTTCAAGAAAAGCTTTCATGACTACTATACTAGGGTGTGTTATACAGAAAATTCTTTTTTTTTTTTTTCTAGTATGGGTTGGACCAGTGGTGACTTGGGAACTTTTCAATTCTGAAATTCTGGACTTCAGTGTCATGGAGAATGATTATATAAAGAAAAATAAAATGGTAAAGAACGAGAAATGATGGGCATATGGGGCGGCTAGGTGGCACAGTGAGTAAGAGCGCCAGCCTCGGAGTTGGGATGACCGGGGATCAAAACCAGCCTCAGAAAATGAGCACCCACACATAAATGACTAGCCGTGTAACCTTGAGCAAGTTACTTAACCCCAATTGCTTTGAAAAAAATTTAAAAATTTAAAAAAAGAAAGCAATGATGGGCATAGAGTTACATAACAAAATGATAGATTTAGAGCTAAGTAAGATCTTTGATATAATCTAGCCTAAATAGCCTGATAGAATCTAGCTTAGCATTCCTTAACAGAAGGTGCCCATGGATAGATTTTAGGAGGTATTTGAACTTGGTTGGTAAAAAATAAATCTTTATTCTCAATAACCTCTAGTTTAAATTTAGCACTTCTTTCAAATATTTGTTTTAAAAGAGTATTTATTTTTCTCATGAAGGCATCCATAAGCTTCACCAGATTGCCAAGATTTTAGGACCAAAAAAAAGTTAAGAACCCTTTTTTGTATCTGAATTAATGTTAAAGGTAAGAATACTGAGATTCATTGAGGTAAATCAAATTGGTCTGATAGGTTACAAGTAGAGAATAATTGGTCCAAATTTTACCTCTGACCCTAGTTGAATAAAGACAGGCAGATCACTTAAATCTTCCAAACTTCCATTCCTGGTGTGTTAAATTGAAAGAATAATACATATAATATATATTTTTAATTTCACAGACTTGGTTTCAGAATCTAACAGAGTAATCTATTACAACACTAAAAATCCTTTATATATATACAAGCATAGAAAAAGTTATTATGCATCATGCAAAAAGCAGCACAGCCTTTATTTAAAAGTAGATTTTGGGAAGGAAGTCCTTGAAAAGTATCACAAAAGGATCAGTAGGCATTATCAAAGCTTTCACAATTTTCTGGAGGCTTCTGGGCAAGTGGTACCATCAACCTAGAATCCTACGAACTAATTTATGTCATGAGACAGCAAAAGACAAAGTTGTTGATTAGACAGCTAGTCCTATGTACTAGGGCAGAGAAAGGCAGTCAGAGAAAATGAAGGGACCAAGAAAACTGTCTGAACCTTTGCTCCTGGCACCTGTTGGACACTTCTGCCTCTTCTGGGACCAACACTTTTCTGAGAAATTGAGGCAGATAAACCAGCAAATGGAAATCTACTAGTGTTCAGTTAAGTTGCCTCTACCAATGGAGAAGGAAAATTCTCTATAAGAAAACAATTTATGTTCCATCCCCATGCATGCACATCACAGAAAATAAAGATCCTCATTTAATCTCTACTTGTATCCCATAATATAAGAATGAGCAAATTACTTCATTCCATTATGCAGAATTAAGAAAAGATGGTGAAAAGTATGGCATAGGGCAGAGAGATCTCCAGTGTAATTTGGAAGAACAGGATTCCATAAGTGGCTTTAGCACATTTTAGTGGTATGACCCTTGGACGGTCACTTAACCTCCTGGTACCCCTAGACAAGTAACTAAGATTACAAATTGTAGAGTAACTTTCTACTTGAGTCAGTATAGGGGAGTTTCTTTATAATGAATTCTCTATACTAATAAAATCAGAGGTCTGGTCCAAAAGAGTAATCCAAATGATCTGGCAGGGGAAGGGAGTAGGTAGGGTTTGGGGAAATCACAGAGACAAAGAATGAGAGCTAGAGTGAGAGTGGGGAGAGAAAGAGGGAAAGAGAACAAGAGCAAAATAAAATGAGAGACAGAGACAGACAGACAGAAGCAGAATCAGAGACAAAAAACACACAGAGAGAAATATGGAATGGGGGGGAAGAGGGAATGGGGGAGGGAGAGAGAGAGATAGAGATCACACATTAACTTTTTTTTTTTTTTTAAGCAATTGGGGTTAAGTAACTTGCTCAAGGTTACACGGCTAGTCATTGTTTATGCGTGGGTGCTCATTTTCTGAGGCCCGATTTGATCTCGGGTCATCCCAACTCTGAGGCCAGAGCTCTTACTCACTGTGCCACCTAGCCGCCCCTTTAGGGCAATTGGGGTTAAGTAACTTGCCCAAGGTTACACGGCTAGGTTTTTTGTTTGTGTGGGTTGTGTCTGAGGCCGGATCCGAACTCAGGTCCTTCTGACTCCAGGGCCGGCGCTCTATTCACTGCACCACCTAGCCGCCCCTATACATTAACTTTTGATGTTTTTTCAAGGACAGTCATGCCCTTCTACATAACATCTATTGATGTCCCTGCTAGAAAGAGATTACTATAAATCTGACCCAGTATGGAATTCCTTATTCAGTGGGAAAATTACTTATCTTGGAGATGAAGGACCTAGGTTTGTGCCATGACTCCTGTCTTACCAATTTATGACCCTGATTAAAACATTTAACCTTTCTGAGCTTTAGTTTACTGATCTATAAAATAAGGATCAATATATGCAGTATCTCCTTTCCAAGGTTATTGAGAATAACCCCCTGAGAAAATTGTAAGGGACTACCTAAACCTAAGCCAATATAAATATAGATAAAGATATGCACACATATACATATACACACATGTGCGTATGTGTGATAATGTATATATATACACATGTGTGTATGTACGGTAATGTGCATTATGTATATGTGTATATAAATATGCATACACACATATCTATGTGTATACATATATATGAATGTATATATATTTTACTCATTTTCTGTTTTTATTATTAGCCACTTTATATTATTAATTTATTAATCTCAATTCATATAAATCTTGCTTCTTAGCAATATTATCAAAATTATCACCTGGAATAAAAAGCTGCCACCACTAGCTTCTTTCTTCTTTGATGTCTCTGCAATAGACTGAAATTTTCTGTTAACCTCTTAACAATCCTTTTGCCCAGGGCATGCACTAGTACTGGACTTAATTAGTTGCAACAGGGTAGAAAGAAGCTAGAGCAACTGGTCCCCTTTGCTCTTTATTCTCCCTTTTCAGATCAAGGGAGATCAATGCTACTTTAAACAAGTGTAAACCTAAAGGATATGAGAAATATGAATTATTCTGCACTTAACACAGTATCTGGCACATAGTAGGCCCTTAATAATGTTGAATGATTGATTATCCCTCTCAAATCCCTGAAAGATGCAAGTTATTCTGTTAAAATCTAGACCCACAGTAGGATTCAAGTTGCTGATAATTTAATATTAAACTCTACAAATGTATTTCCTGACATCAATTTCTCATTTGCACACCAAGAAAAAGATATAGAAGCATTTTCCTATGAAATAATTGCCTATCCCTAGTGAAGTAATTTTATAACCTAATATTAAAAAATAGAAGTTCGAAAAAGGGGGGCGGAGCCAAGATGGCGGAAAGGAAGCAGTAACCTCGCTGAGCTCCTCTGTCACTAAGTCCAAAAGGGTAAATCTGAGCAGATTCCGGAGTGACGAAGCCCAGTGGAAGACAGAGTGTGGCAGAATCCAGCCCAGGAGGTTGCCCAGAGTGTCCGCACAGGTCGAGCGCAGAGCTCGTGGGGTCTGCACAGCTCAGACCTAAGAGCAGGCAAGCAGACTACACCAGAGAGAGAAAAAGCTCCAGCCTGCAGACTTACCAAGGACGAATTGCAGTCATCTCGCAGAGGGAAGGGATCATTGGAGCCAGGTAGGAGAGTCAGGCCCCCAGTGGAGAGAGTGGCTTCTCAGGCTGCATTCAGCCCCCAGCCTGGAAATTTAGAAACTGCCTGCCTGTATGATACAGGGGCTGGAATGGCAAAGCAAATTCTAGCTGCTCCAATCCTCCCATCCCTCCTTCATGAAGCAGAAAACCCAAAGATAAGTCTCCCACCCAGATTGAAATCCCAAGTTAATGGAAATAGCCTCAGGCTTGAGAATCTTCAAGAAAGGGTGTAACTGAGACAGCCAGGAATCTGAAGAGAAGAGAGGGAGGGGACCCAACTAGCCCCACCTCACCTCACCAACAAAAGACTATTTATAGCCCAGGGGTATAGAAGCAGAAATCTGAAGTGGTCAGACTCATCCCCACCTACACATCTACATTCCTCACTGACTTCCCTGACTTAGCCATAAACTAGCCACCCAGAGGTATTCAAAGTCAAGGATCAGGCCCCAAACTCATAGCCTGAGACACTAAGAAACAAGAAGTCACAATGGGAAGGAAGGAAGCTGAAAAGGAGAAGGGGAAGGCAAGAAAGTCTATTCGAGCATACTATGCAGGGCAAGAACAACAAAACACACAGGACAATATAGACTCTGCCCACACCAGAGACCACAGAAGGAAACATGATCTGGTCTCAAGCCCAAATAGCATTCCTGGAGGAGCTTAAGAAAAATTTTAAAGACCAAATCAGGGAGGCAATGACCAACTTGGAAAAAGAAAATACCTCCCTAAAAAGGAACTTCAAAAACTTACTGAAGACCATAATTCACTAAAAATTAGATACAACCAAACTGAAACTCAAAACTCTATGATGCAGCAGGAGTCAATCGAAAAAAACAAGATGATCGAAAAATTGCAAGAAAATGTAAAATATCTCACTGGAAAAATAACTGACCTAGAGAACAGATCAAGGAGAGACAACCTAAGAATTATTGGTCTACCAGAAAGCCACGATGAGAAAAGCAGTCTAGACAACATCCTCCAAGAGATTGTCAAAGAAAACTGTCCTGAGGTCCTGGAATCAGAAGATAAAATAGCTATTGATAGAATTCACCGGACTCCTCCTGAAAGAGATCCCAAACTGAAAACTCAAAGAAATATAGTAGCCAAATTCCAGAATTATAAGATTAAAGAAAAAATTCTACAAGCAGCCAAAAAGAAACAATTCAAATATCGAGGAACTACAGTTAGGATCACACAGGACCTAGCAACTTCTACATTAAAAGACCGGAGGGACTGGAATTTGATATTTCGTAGGGCAAGAGAGCTAGGACTACAACCAACTACCCGGCAAAACTGAGCATAATCTTTCAGGCAAGGAGATGGACGTTTAATGAAGTAAGGGACTTCCAGACTTTCCTAATGAAAAAGCCAGAGCTCAATGGAAAATTTGATCTCCAATTACAAGACTCCAGAAGAACATAAAAAGGTAAACAAGGGTAACATAGACTCACAGATGCAGAAGTGCACATACCCACACCCACAAACACAAGCTCATTACCTGGGATGCAACAAGAGCAAAATGTTCACATCCCTATATGTGGAGCTGATAACTGTCAATATTTGAAATCTCTATGATTATCATGACCTGCAAAAGGGTTATACTTAGAGGGTGTGGGTACGAATGCACTAACATGGAGTCTAAAAAAAAAAAAGACTATTAAGGGGATCAATGGTACTGTAATGGGAAAAAGGAAAGGATGAGCTAGGAAAAGGTAAAATATGCCGTCTGAAGAGGCATCAAAACACACTATAGAAGAAGGGAAAGTAAGAGGGAGAGGAACATCATTTAAACACTATTCTCACTGGTTCTGGTTCAAAGAAGGATGAAATTAATCAGTGAAGTTTAAGAATCTAACGTGAATAGACACATAAATTCATTAAATAGAGGAATTGGAGGGAGGGAGAG
Organism: Gymnobelideus leadbeateri; assembly: GCA_011680675.1. Taxonomy (NCBI): domain Eukaryota; kingdom Metazoa; phylum Chordata; class Mammalia; order Diprotodontia; family Petauridae; genus Gymnobelideus; species Gymnobelideus leadbeateri. The sequence goes on along the minus strand of WOXC01007196.1, from coordinate 75,388 downwards.
GAGCATTGTTTGAAATTTACTCTCATTGGTTTTGAATCAAACGGGGAGTAATTTACTCTGATAAGTATAAAAATTTGTTGTGTCCTATAGATAGTGGGAGGGTAAGGGGGGGTGAAAAGGAGGAGAATAAAGGGAGGGATTATAAGGGAGGGAAATAGTAGTAAGGGGAGAGGGTAGGTTAAGAAGGGGGGTCACTGGGTGGGAACACTGAGGGAGGGAGCAGTCAAAAGGGAAAACTTCAAGGAGGGGAAGGGAGAAGGAATAAACAAAAACATAAACAGGGGAGGGAATAGGATGGAAGGGAAGAGACAGATAGTCATCATTACTGTGAATGTGAATGGGATGAACTCTCCCATAAAACAGAGGCGGATAGCAGAATGGATTAAAAACCATAATCCTACAATATGCTGTCTTCAAGAAACACATTTGAAACAAAGGGATACCCACAGGGTAAAGGTAAAAGGTTGGAGTAAAATTTATTATGCCTCAGCTAAAGTAAAAAAGCAGGGGTAGCAATACTTATCTCAGATAAAGCAAAAGCAAAAATAGATCTAATTAAAAGAGATAAGGAAGGAAACTATATCCTACTAAAAGGCACCATTGAGAATGAAGCAATATCACTACTTAATATATATGCACCAAGTGGTATAGCATCCAAATTCCTAGAGGAGAAGTTAAAGGAATTAGAGGAAGAAATAGATAGCAAAACTATACTAGTGGGGGACCTTAATCTCCCCCTCTCTGAACTCAATAAATCTAACCTCAAAATAAACAAGAAAGAAGTTAAGGAGGTGAATAGAATCTTAGAGAGATTAGATATGATGGATCTCTGGAGAAAACTGAATGGGGATAAAAAGGAATTTACTTTCTTCTCAGCAGTGCATGGTACATACTCAAAAATAGACCATGTACTAGGGCATAAAAATCTCACAATCCAGTGCAGAAAGGCAGAAATAGTAAGCGCATCATTCTCAGATCATGATGCAATAAAAATTATATGCAATAAAGGGCCATGGAAAGATAGACTAAAAACTAATTGGAAACTAAACAATTTAATCCTAAAAAATTGGTGGGTCAAAGAAGAAATTATAGAAACAATCAATAATTTCATTCAAGAGAATGATAATAATGAAACAACATACCAAAATTTGTGGGATGCACTAAAGGCAGTTCTCAGGGGAAGTTTTATATCCCTGAGTGCATACTTAATTAAAGCAGAGAGAAGGGAGGTCAGTGAATTGGACATGCAATTGAAAAAGCTAGGAAAAGAACAAATTGAAAATCCCCAATTTAGTACTAAATTAGAAATACTGAAAACCAAAGGTGAGATTAATAAAATTGAAATTAAGAAAACCATTGAATTAATAAATAAAACCAAGAGCTGGTTTTATGAAAAAATCAACAAAATTGATAGACCCTTAGTCAATATGATAACAAAAAAGAAAGAAGAAAACCAAATTATGAGTATCAAAAATAAAAAGGGTGAATCTACCTCCAATGAAGAGGAAATCAAAAAAATAATGAGGAATTATTTTTCCCAATTGTATGCATATAAATATGACAATCTTAGTGAAATGGATGAATATTTACAAAATCACAAATTGCCCAGATTAACTGAAGAGGAAGTGAATTACCTAAATATCCCCATCTCAGAAAAAGAAATCAAACAAGCCATCAATAAACTCCCTAGGAAAAAATTTCCAGGGCCAGATGGGTTCACTAGTGAATTCTATCAAACATTTAAAGAACAATTGATTCCAATACTCTACAAACTATTTGGGAAAATTAGTGAAGGAGTCCTACCAAACTCTTTCTATGACACAAATATGGTACTGATTCCTAAATCAGGAAGAGATAAAACAGAGAAAGAAAATTATAGACCAATCTCCCTCATGAATTTAGACGCAAAAATTCTAAATAAAATATTAGCCAAAAGACTCCAACAACTTATCACAAAAATAATACACCCTGATCAGGTAGGATTCATTCCAGGAATGCAAGGATGGTTTAATATTAGGAAAACCATCAATATAATTGAGCATATCAACAACAAAACTAGCAAAAACCACATGATCATCTCTATAGATGCAGAAAAGGCTTTTGACAAAGTACAACATCCATTCCTATTAAAAACACTAGAAACTATAGGAATAAATGGAGCCTTCCTTAAAATAGTTGCTAGCATCTATCTAAAACCATCAGCAAGTATTATATGCAATGGGGATAAACTAGAAGCCTTTCCAATAAGATCAGGAGTGAAACAAGGGTGTCCACTATCACCCCTCTTATTCAATCTGGTACTTGAAACGTTAGCAGTAGCAATTAGAGAAGAAAAAGAAATCAAAGGAATCAAATTAGGCAAAGAAGTGACCAAGCTGTCACTCTTTGCAGATGATATGATGATATACTTAGAGAATCCTAGAGAATCAAGTAAAAATTACTTGAGACAATAAATAAATTTGGCAAAGTTGCAGGATATAAAATAAACCCACATAAATCCTCAGCATTCCTGTACATCTCTAATAAAACTCAACAGCAAGAGATAGAAAGAGAAATCCCATTTAAAGTCACTGTAGACATTATAAAATATTTGGGAATCTACTTGCCAAAACAAACCCAGAATCTTTATGATCAAAACTACAAAACACTTCTCACACAAATAAAAACAGATCTAAATAGTTGGAAAAATATCAATTGCTTGTGGCTAGGTCGAGCTAATATAATAAAAATGACAATTTTACCCAAACTAAATTATATATTTAGTGCCATTCCAATCAATTTACCAAAAAACTACTTTGTAGAGTTAGACAAAATAATAACAAAATTTATTTGGAAAAACAAAAGGTCTAGAATATCAAGGGAATTAATGAAAAGAAATGCTAGGGAAGGTGGACTAGCTATGCCAGATCTTCATCTGTATTATACAGCAGCAGTCATCAAAACTGCTTGGTACTGGCAGAGGTGTAGAGTAGTGGATCAATGGAATAGATTAGGTGCAGGAGACCCAGCAGTTAATGAATATAGTAATCTATTGTTCGATAAACCCAAAGACCCCAGTTTTTGGGATAAGAATGCACTATTTGACAAAACTGCTGGGAAAACTGGAATACAGTATGGCAGAAACTGGGCATAGATCACTATCTAACACCATATACCAAAATCAAGTCTAAATGGGTGCATGATCTAGGTGTAAAGGATGATACTGTAAGCAATTTGGGAAAGCAAGGAATAGTTTACCTGACAGATCTGTGGAGAGGGGAAGATTTTAGGACAAACAAGAATTAGAGAGCATTATAAAATGCAAAATGGATAATTTTGATTACATTAAATTGAAAAGCTTCTGCACAAACAAAGCCAATGTAACCAAGATCAAGAAGGAGGTGGGAAATTGGGAAAGAATTTTTACAACCTGTGTCTCTGATAAAGGACTCATTTCTAAAATTTATAGAGAATTGAGCCAAATCTATATGAATACAAGTCATTCCCCAATTGAGAAATGGTCAAAGGATATGAATAGGAAGTTTTCAGAGAAAGAAATTAAAGATATCTATAAGCATATGAAGAAATGCTCTAAATAACTATTAATTAGAGAAATGCAAATCAAAACAACTCTGAGATACCACATCTCTCCAGTCAGATTGGCTAAAATGACAAAACAAGAAAGTGACAAATGCTGGAGAGGATGTGGGCAAATTGGAACGCTAATACATTGCTGGTGGAGTTGTGAACTTATCCAACCATTCTGGAGAGCAATCTGGAATTATGCCCCAAGGATTATAAATAATTTCATACCCTTTGACCCAGCCATACCACTCCTAGGGTTATATCCCAAAGAGATCATAGTAGTGGGAGGAAGAACCATATGTACAAAAATATTTTTAGCAGCCCTCTTTGTGGTTGCAAAGAATTGGAAACTAAAGGGGTGCCCATCAATTGGGGAATGGCTAAACAAGTTGTAGTATATGAATGTAATGGAATATTATTGTGCTATAAGAAACGAGGAGGTGGCGGATTTCATAATTACCTGGAGAGACTTATACAAACTGATGCTGATCGAGAAGAGTAGAATCAGAAGAAATTTGTATACAATCACAGACATACCATATCTGTGACGACCAACTATGACAGACTGGACTCTTTTCAGCAATGCCGTGATATAAGTTAATCCCGAATGACTCAAGAAAGTGAGAAATGTGCCATCCAGAGATATAACTAGAAAGAACTGAGCCTGAATCCTGATGGAAGCAAACTAAATGATCTTGTTCTTCTCATTGTTTGGTTTTACTTCTTTCTTACCATCTTTCATCCCACCTAGTACAATATGCCTTTGTAATTGGAATAATGTTTAATATGAATGCATTTGCAGACCCTATACTGTACTATATGATGTCATGAGGGGAGGGTGGAGGGAAGTAAAGGAAATTTGAAAATCAAGGAACTATGGAATTGAATCTTGTTAACTGAAACTAAACTAATAAATTAATTAAAAAAAACAAAAAACAAAAAAAAATAGAAGTTCTTTGAGGGCAGAGTCTTGCCTATGAACACCCAATCCTTGTACAATTTCTATCATGTGATAAATAGCTTAATAAATTCTGTTTTGGTTGATTGATTGACTGATGACACATTTATCTACCTTATCAAAAGGATCATATAGCCTCCAAATAACTTAGAGCTTTTGCTGAGTTCAAGACCATTAGGAAGAATTTCAAAGTGAATCAAATTGCAATCATTCCATTCCATTCCCTTCCCCAACCCCAACTGAAGGACAGGGAATATTTAGCTTGAAGAAGACAATACTTAGAAAAGACATGAACAAATGTATTTGAAGGGCTATCACCTGGAAGGGCAATTAGATCTTTTTTACCTCAAACTAGGAGAAATAGAAGTAATGAGTGGAAGCTGCAAAGAGGTAAATATAAGGAATGTTGATATTCCTAGATATGTTATACATATAAATATATACATGCATGTTTATTGGGATATACATATATATGTGCATATACATATGCACATGTGGTATGTGATTTTATACATGTAATATATTTGTATATCTATATACATAGATACAAATAAATCCTAGCAATTTAAAAGTGGAATGAATTACTCTGGGAGAAACTGGCATTTACTTGATATGTTGAAGCAAAGACTGGTGTGTATGTTGTAGAAGGGAATTTTTAGGATGTATGAGTTAGATTAAATGATTTTTCAGGTTCTGTCCTTCCCCAAGACTCTATGATCCTGCAATTTTCCTTCCTGCAATTTTCCTTCTTTAGCTTTCTTTCCTCCTTCCTCAGTTAATTATAAGAATCTCTTCCTTTCTGCAGTCTATACTTTTCCCTTAGGATTTATATAATATAGTAACATACAGAAATTCAGACTTGATAGCCCAAAGGCAGCTTTCATCTATAGCAGAAAGAGTACTAAAATTGATAGTGAGGAGCAGCTAGATGGTTCAGTGAATAGAGCACCGACCCTAGAGTCAGGAGGACCTGAGTCCGAATCCAGCCTCAGACACTTAAAAAAACTAGCTCTGTGACCTTGGGCAAGCCACTTAACCCCACTTCCCTACCCTCCTCTCTCAAAAAAAAGCAAAAAATAAAATAAAATAAAACTGATACTGAGGAAGGACATTCTAGGTAGAAAAAAACAATCTGAATAATGCTATATCTAAGAAGGGAGTAACTAGGCCTTTGTCAGAACATGTCAAAATTTAGAGAATGCTAACATCCTTTTCCAGTTCTTTAACAGTGTAGAAAAGAACTGAGTTTAGCACTTAAAGCAGCCCCACAGGTGGACACAAATCAGATGACCTCTTGGTAAACCCTATTTTATATTCTTTAGTAACATTTGAGGGTGTCTTTTGTGCTCCTCATCCCAGGCACAACTGCTACTTATAGTTCTAAGTAGGAACCTAGGAATGGAGGTAGAAAGAAAAAAGAAGTATTCACTCACTGTCAGGAATACCAATTTGACTGCAGCAGAGAGTTCACATAGGGTTATAGTGGGAAATAAAATTTTGAAAGAAAGGTGGGGGGAAATTATGGAAGTTCCAAAATGCTAGTCAAGGTACTTGGACTTTATTATGTAGACAATGGAAAATGAATAAAGTATTTTGAGCTGACAGGCAACAAGCATTTAGGTCCTTACTATGTGCCAAGCACTGTGCTAAGTGCTGGTAACATAAATATAAGCAAAAGAAAGACAGTCCTTGCCCTCAAGGAGCTTTCATACAAATTACATAACAGAACATAAAAGGGAGCTGAACATTGGGTGGAGTGGATCAGGGATAAGAGAAGGTACTCCTGAAGAAGTGTGGCAGCATAATATGGAAAGTCAAAAGGGCAGCCTGAAGGAGAATGAAGGGTGGGTAGTCTGAGCAAATCCCCAAAGTGGAGGCCCTGGAAGGATCTTATTAGTGGGGGAAAGAGACTGTCATGGTAGAGGTATCTTTCAGGGTTAGAAGACCCCAGATGGTAGACATTCAGGATAGTCAGAAGCAAAGCGAAGATGGGAACAGAGGGGTTGGGCTCATTGAAGGTTCCTTCCAGCTCTAGATCTTTGATACTATCATACTTCATTTTAGGAAGATGAATGTGGTGGCAAGATTTAAGATAGATTGGAGCAAGAAGAGCAGTTAGGAGATTCTTACAATTACCCAGGTATGCAGAATTTATAATGCTGACAATTCATGGGATTCACTGTGACAAAGTAACTGAGATCATCCTAGTAAGAAGCGGGAGGGAGGATTCTAAGCTATAACTATGCATAAAAATAGGAGGATAGGGACCACAGGTTCTCATTCTAGAGGACATAAGCTCAGTGCCAGATGGCACCAAAAGAAAGGTTCCCCCAAGACAATGTGGAGATTAATTAACAGCATCGTGGAGGATTCACACCTTTACTGGAAGTATCTGGCATTGTCCAAGGTTGAAGAGGAGTCATCCCCAATATCAGTCCATTGATTTTCTGGAATAAAGACTTCTCAACATTTCTGAGTCTAATACAGTTGATGTCCTTGGCTTCCAAATTTAATTTAAGCTGCTATTTTTAAAAGGCGTTATCAAATACTTCAATATCCACTTTTTTTTTTACACTTAATGCAGTTCACATTAAAAATAAACTATCATTTACAAAGTGCCTACAATAGAAAGAGCACCAAGTTACACACTGGGAGTGATATGAAGGTTAAAAATAAAGAGTGTGGGGCGGCTAGGTGGCGCAGTGAGTAGAGCGCCGGCCCTGGAGTCAGAAGGACCTGAGTTCGGAGCCAGCCTCAGACACTTAACCCACACAAACAAAAACCTAGCCGTGTGACCTTGGGCAAGTTACTTAACTCTAATTGCCCTTAAAAAAAGGGTCGGCTAGGTGGCGCAGTGAGTAAGAGCGCCGGCCTCGGAGTTGGGATGACCCGAGATCAAATCCAGCCTCAGAAAATGAGTACCCACACATAAATAATGACTATCCATGTAACTTTGAGCAAGTTACTTAACCCCAATTGCTTAAAAAAAAATAAAGAGTGTTTGGGGTTTTGTTTTGTTTTTGTTTTTGTCTTTCCATCCTCTCCTCCTGGCCCATATACTTCACTGCTAGAAGAATTTGGCACTAGTTTATTCAGGCCTGAATTCTGGTATATCACTTTAAAATTTTACATTACAGTTCTGAGGTCCCAAAGACTGACAATTAATGACACAATAAGTTGAATAAATATTAGCAGCTGATGACTGAAGGTGGAAGAAACATTAAATGATAAAATGCATTTTAGGTCACTAATGATGATAGAAAGACAGACAGACAGATAGATAAGATAGATAGATAGATAGATAGATAGATAGATAGATAGATAGATAGATAGATAACATAACATATATATGTATATGTGTACACATATGTATATATACTTTAAGTCATATAGGTAGTCAGAAAGAGAGGTAGGATATTATCCTATATCTGCTAATTATAAGTACAGGGATCATTTCACAATCTCGAATTTTCAGACACATAGTTCTCAAATAGCCAAGTCTTTTAAAAAAAAATTCTTAGCTCTGAAAATGGGAAACAGAAAAAAGTAAAGACTTTACACATATTGTCCTTTTTATTTCAGATTGTCCTTTTTATTTTGTTGGTCAATTTAAGCAATGTAAAGCAGTTGACATGATGAGGAAGCAAAACAACAACAGCCAGAAAACTCCTCTTAGTCAGCAATTACCTTTACAGAGAGTAATGGTGATGGAGGGCCATAGTTACTTGAGAAAATTTCTAAGATAACAAAATTATAAGCAGGAGCCTCAAAAAAGGGGGAATAAAAAGGAAGGAAAACTAGTCTTCAAGAAGTTTGACATGAGATTTGGCCAAACTGTGTTATTCTTAGAGGATTTGTTTTTTAAATAGAAGAATGCAATATATAAAAATAAAATAGAAGACATTTGCCAGCATTTTTAAAGCAAACGATTGGCTCTAGTAAAATACTATTTGGTCTATGACACCTTAATACTCAATGTGGCATTTAAGAAAGTTAAAGGGACCTTAATAAGATAAATTTGGAGAAAATGGTTGGACCAATCAGAAGACATATAAGAACTCTATGACATAAGTGACAAAATTTTAAGTGCTCTGAAGCATGAGTTTTCAAAACATCTCAGAGAGGAAGATGCCTTAAGAATGAGCAAAAATATTCATAGTATCTTTACCCAAAAAGGTGACAAGAAAAACATTAGTAACTATGAATCCATGTGCCTACTTTCTCATCTCCTTTAAATATTTATGGAAATGATCTATCCTTGATGAAAATTTGATAAGGCAACAGGCAAGCTTTCACAAACAAGTTTCAATAGCAAATCACACTTTCATAGTCCCATAGTTCTCACAAAAGTGTAAAAAATATGGTATTTTGTATTTATTATTTGTTGGTTATAAAAAATTGAATAAAAACAAAATACAAACTTCAATTCTTATTTCCAACATTGGGTTTCCCATTCATGTGTTGAAGTCATTTGTCATTCATTATCATAGATTTAGAAATACAAGATAGCTTATTTTTATTTTTGTTTTTTGTTTTGTTTTTACAAATATGGAAATCAAGGACCAAGGAAGTTTTCTACTTTGCCCAAGTTCACACATGTTCTCAGTGACAGAACTGGATAATCCAACCCTCTTTTTTTTCCAAATGTTTCTTAATTTCTAGTTTACATCATTCATTTCTGCCAGATTTTGAGTTACAATTTTTCCCCATTTTCCCCTACCCACCACCCCAGAATAGCAGTCCCACAGGATATTCCCTCATCCAATCTACTCTCCCCCATCTTTTCTCCCATTCCCCCTTCAACTTTTCCAGTAGGGCAAGGTGAATCCCTATGCCCCAATGACTGCACATCTTATCTCCCAATTATATGTAAAATAGCATTAATAATAGTATTTATATATTTTAAAATATTTAATTTTAAAACTTCAAATTCCAGATTCTTTCTCTTCCTCCCTTGTCACCCACTCTTACTGGGAAGATAAGCAATTCAGTAGATGTTGTACATGTGTAGCTATGCAAAACATTACCATAGTAGATATATTGTAAAAGACTGACTACATTTCCTTCCCCCCATCCCACCTCCCACCTAGTCCACTCCCCACTTTTATCCTTTCCCTTTTCAAAAGTGGGTGCTTCCAACTTCCCCCCCCCCCGCAGTCTGCCCTCCCTTCCATCATCCCCTGCCATCCCCCACCCCACTCTCTTGTAGGGTGAGATATCACATTTAGTATATATGTCTTTCTCTCCCTGCTCCAGATTCAAAGAGAATAAGGTTTTGCCTTTTTGCCTTCCTTTTCTTCCCCTCCCTTGCAACCACTTTCCCTTACCTCTTCTACATGAGATAGTTTATCCCATTCTGTCTCTCCTCATATCCTCCAGTTCTGTTCCTCGCTCACCTATCAATTTCACCCCTTAAGTATCATCCCTTCCCATTAAATTCGACCTGTGCCCTCTATATATGCATACCTCTAAACTTATATACACACATTTACATATGTATTCATATGCCCATATATGCTTCTTCAGCTATTTTCATACTGAAAAAAGGTTTCATCAGTTACAGTTATTGTTTTTCCATGTAGCAATGTAAATAGTTTAACTTTGATAAGTTCCTTATGATTTGTTTTCCCTGTTTACTTTCTCAAGGATCTCTTACTTCTTGTGTCAAATGTCAAATTTTCTATTCAACTCTGGTTTTTTCCTCAAGAATGCTTGAAAGTCCTCTATTCCACTGAATGACCATATTTTCCCCTGAAACAAAATATTCAGTTTTGCTGGGTAGGTGATTCTTGGTTTTAATCCCAGCTCTTTTGCCCTGTGGAATAGCATATTCCATGCCCTTCTATCCCTCAGTGTAGAAGCTGCCAGATCCTGTGTTATGCTGATTGTTTTTCCACAATATTGAAATTGTTTCTTCCTTGCTGCTTGTAATATTCTCTCCTTGATTTGGGAATTCTGGAATCAGGGTACAAAATTCCTAGGAGTTTTCTTTTTGGGATCTCTTTCAGGATGTGATCTGTAGATTCTTTCAACCTCTGTTTTGCCCTCTGGTTCTAAAACATCAGGGCAATTTTCCTTGATAATTTCTTGTAGGATGATTTCTAGATTCTTTCTTTGATCATGGTTTTCAGGTAGTCCAATAATTTTAGATTGTCTCTCCTGCATCTATTTTTCAGATCAATGATTTGTCCCATGAGATATTTCACATTGCCTTCTATTCTTTCAATTGCTTGGATCTGTTTAACAATATCTTGATTTCTCAAAAAGTCACTAGCTTCCATTTGCTCCAGTCTAATTCTAAAGGAATGATTCTCCTCAGTGAGCCTTTGAGATTCTTTTTCCATCTGGCAAATTCAGCTTTTTAAGGCATTCTTCTCCTAATTGCCTTTTTGAGCCTCTTTTGCCATTTGAGTTATTCTATTTTTAAGGTATTATTTTCCTCAGTCAGGCTGTTGACTCTCATTTCAGACTTTTCTTGCATCTTTCTCATTTCTCTTCCCAATTTTCCCCCACTTCTCTTATCTGCTTCTTAAGGTCATCTATGGCTTTTAACCAGCTTGTATTTTCATTTGGGGCTTTTGGTGCAGGAGTTCTGACCTTCCAGTCCTCCTCCGGTTCCATTTTTTGATCCTCTTCGCCCCCCAAATAGGAGTCTAGTGTTGAATTTTCCTGTTTATTTTGTTTCCTTTGCCTAGGCATATTGCCACTCAGTTACTTGACTTTTGGGCTTGTTGCCACAGTGGGACTCTGCCACCAGAGAGTGGAACTTTTGTCCTAAATGTTGGGGTCTTCTCACCTGCCAGAGGCATTAGTTGGGTGCCCTCTCTGAAGCCCCCACACACTCTGACAAGCTGGTCACACACCCCAAGACCTCCACCCCAGACCACAATCCAGATCCAAGAAAGGTAAAGCAACAGCACTTACCCCCCCAGACTGCTTGCTGGATACCCCTACAGTTCACTGGCCAGGAGCTGAAGCTACAACTTGGCAATGTGGAGCAAGCCACCCTAGCTCCTCAGCTGCTTTTTGCCCCCAGGGGAAGAAGCTGACTCATTCTCCCAACTAGTCCCAAAGTTCATAGGGCACTGACCTCTCACTTTGTAATTGCCATCTATGTTTTGATAATTCTGGAAACACCACAGCTGCTGGTATTCTAGAGTACCTCCAGCTGGCTGCTAGTCCAGCTGCCCTGGGGCTAAAACCTCCAACTCACAGGGACTTGGGCTCAGCTCCCAGAGTGCTGAGCTGGCCACTCCCTGCTGAGCTGCCAGGCTGACCTCAGCAGGAGGTTAGCTTCTCTATATCATTTAGTGGGATCTGGTGCTCCAGGTGTCGTTCACAGTCCCCCTTTTACATAATTTTGAAGTGGTGTGGGTGGGAGCACTGTGGAAGTGCTGATTCTACTCAACCATCTTGACTCTGCCCCCTCCAACACTCTTTTAACTGCTATGATATGTGCAACCTCTGATTGTCAATATCAAATACAGTATAGAGCTAAGAGACCTATGTTCACCAACAGTATTTGAGATAATCATGGAATATGCCCTTCATAGAATCCAAATGTAAAAGGGATTCCCAATACATGATGTAGGACTATGGTTCAGCAAATGTCCCTGTTTACACATGATGTCACTGTGATTTCATCAAGCCCCAAAGTATTGGGGCCAGCTCAGTCTAATGTTTCACAAGGACAAAAAAACCAAACTATTACAAAATGAACACTTCCTATGTTTTGCATGATTTCACATGGATAATATTTATCATATTGCTTGCCTTCTCAATGGATAAGAGAGGGGTAAAGGGATGAGAAAGAATTTTGAACTTTATTTAAAAAAATGAATAAATAAATAAATGAGTGAATGAATAAATAAATAAATATGCTCATTTCCCAGATTGCAGCATACAGTTGGATAGTTTATTGAATTAGTCCACTAATGTATATATGTATCTTAGTGAGGTGTTGCTGATGGAAAGTTGAGTACCATTTTTCAGGTTTCTAAGGAGAAATCAAGCACTTTATTTCAACAACCACAGAGAACCAGGGTTCATATCTTGCCTTTGATGCTAACTGCCTATGTCACCTCATACAAATCAGTTTCTTGTGAACTTTAGATTCCTCATCGGCAAAATGAAGAAACTGCACCAGGTGGTCACACTGGTTCCTTGCCACTTTTGTCAATTTTGCTATGATCTTATGAATGACATAAGATAATATGATTTAGACCAGGGCAGAGTTTGGCAGAAGAGAACTTGGAAGAAGAAAACTATGTATCACTTTCAATTATGCTAAATTTTTCTCTCTCCAGGTCCTTACCATTCACACTGCAAACCAGTGAGATCCTCATAAAGCTATATGGTTACAAACATCGATGCCCCATGATGTTTGAAAAATGAAAATGTTGAATGGCCCAAAGGGTCATTAGAAAAATCTGTGATAATAGAAGTAGATTATAACCTATTGCCAAAATTAGTTTACATTTTAAAATATTATGCAAAATACACCATCAAATATACATGTTCAGAAAAATACTTATATATTGTAAACCAGAAGAAGAACTTGAATATTCCACAAATAGCTCTGAATTTTTATAAGATCTAGAAGAAAGCCTCAAACATACTAGGGTGATAATTTTTTTTTCAGAAGTGATGGGTGTATAGGGATAAGAATCATGATAAGAAAGCATAGCTGGATCATGACCAACTCTAATTGTAGCACAAATACTCCATCCCTTGGCTTTGAACATTTTTATTGGCTGTATCCCATGCCTAGAATTCTCTCCCTCTTTTCTGTCTCCTTCCTCCTCCGGTTTCCTTCAAATACCATTTAAAGACTTACCTTCTCCATGAAGCCTTTCTTGAGTTCCTTTAAGGTTATCTTCCCTCTGAAATTTCCCCAGGTTTATCCTGTATGTAACTTGTCTGTACGTGCTTGTTTGCATATTGTCTCCCCAATAAGATCATGAGCTCCTTGAGGGTAGGAACAGCTTTTGCTTTTCTTTGTATCCCCAGTGCTTAAAACAGGTCTGGCATGTACTGGGTCCTTAATAAAAACTCATTTCCTTGACTTGATGTGAAAGTAGTACAAATATCAATGAATCTCTCATCCAAGTATGGCAGGGTAAGTAGAGAAACCCAATAGACAATTTAAGCTCATTAGTGCATTCCAATATCTGAGATCCTCTTTCCCATTAAAGAGTTTTAGTCCAAATAAGAGGAACTGCCACCTGAATGAAAGTAAATGTTTAGAATTCATTATCCTCTCAAAATGATAGAGGCTAAAAATTTTAAATTGCTTCCAGAAGATATTAAGTGAATTTAATTTATGGCAAATTCATGACTACTGATCAAGGGAAGCTGATGAGGCAAACATATATAAAAAAAATAGTAGTAGACTTGATACCATCCTGGTATTGGCTTTGTTAATAACAAGATGCATGGATGTTGGGCAAGATAATTCCAGTTATATAAAGCTTTAAAATTTTTAAGCATTTTAATAAAATAAGATAGTAATTATCAATTATATGGCACTTTGTGCTTTTCAAAGCACTTTGCTAGTAGTAATAATAATACGCTAATATTTAGAATTTTATATAGTGTTCTAAGGTTTACAAATCGCTTTACAAATATCTTGTTTTTCTCTTATGAGGGTCTTGGGAGGTAGGTGCTATTATCCCCATTTTATAGTTGAGGTAACAGAGTGTTACATAGATTAAGTGACTTGCCCAGGATCATCCAATTAATAAATGTTTGAACTGGGATTTGAACTCAGATTATTCTGACTCCAAGTCTAGGACCCTAGATATTGTGCCACCTTGCTATCTCTAATTCAATGAACACCTCTTTGGCTTATAATAATTATACATAATATTGATATAGTTCTTAAAGTTTTGCTACATGATTTACATTTCTTACCTTGATTGGTCCTCATAATAATCCTGTGTATACAGTGCTTGACTTAGAGGACAAGGAATTAGAAGCTGGGAGAGATTCAGAAAGGTCTCCTGCTGGTATCCTTTAAGGTAGATTTTGAAAGAAGTAAGGATTCTGAGAAGTGGATTGAGAAGGGAGAAGATTCCAGACATGGAAGAGATGCAAAGGCATAGATATAGGAGATGAAACTGCCTGTCTAAGGAATAGCAAGTAAATCTTTATGACTCTGTTGTAGAAGTATGAGGACTAAAGTATGAGTCATTCCAAAAGTCTTACTGTAATTTTAAGTCTTAAAACCCCATGTAAGAATACAGTATAAGACTGGGAATATAGGAAATGATCCTATTGTGAAGATCTTTAAATGCCTAAGAGAAGGGTTCATATTTGATCCTAGAGATAATAGTGAGCACTAGGAGCTCATTGAGTAAGAGTGATGGCCTTAGAGCTGCACTTTATTTTTTTAAATGTATTTATTCACTTTTACTTTTCAAAATTCAGTTCCACAGACCCTTGAGTTCTAAATTTTCTCTGCCTCGGTCTCCTCCCTCTTCCCTCTGCAATCTGATATTTCTTCTACAAATACCTTCACATTAAATATTAGCCAAGCTGTAAAGAAGGATTATAACCAATGGAATGAACAATGAGAAAGAAGGAACAAAAAAAGGGAGAGAGAGCAAGTAGTTTACTACAATCTGCCTTCAGACCCTATAGTTCTTTCCCTAGATGTGGATATCCCTTTCCATCATAAGTCTTTTGGAGTTGTCTTCTAACCTTGCATTGCTGAAAGTAACCCCGTCTATCAGTCAGTCATCACAGATATGATGTGTCTGTAATTGTGCACAAAGTTCTCCTGGTTCTGCCCTTCTCACTCAGCATCAGTTTACAGATCTGTGCTTTAGAAAAATATTTTTTGGTAGTTGTGTGAGAGACAATTGAAGCAGATGGTCTTCAGATAGTAAGGGCACTAAGGAAGATCTTGCAATAGTCTAGATGAGAGCCTGAAGGGAGAGAATGACTGTGAATGGGAAGAATATATTCTTGAGATTTTGTAAAGAAAAAAGTGAAAAGATTAGATATTTGGGGTGACTGAGTATGAAGAATCCAGAATAAGTTTTTACATATTTTTCCTAGTAAGATAATGATACTTCATGCCATGATAGAGAAGTTCAAAAGAGGGATACATTTTAGGGAAAAGATGAGTTCTCAGACACTTTAAATATAGAATGCTTATGGGATATCCAGTTCAAATTGTCTGGCAGTTAGTGATGTGGAACTCAGGAGAGACTAAAACTGTATATAGAGATCTGGAAATCATCTGCATAGAGAAGGTACTTGAACTCATGGGAGGTAATTTGGTTAGCTTTTTGGAAGATAGATTATAGATAAACCAGGGAGGAAATTAGAAAGCTTTTATAATAATCTAGGCAAGATATGATGAACAAGGTTGGTAAACATAAAGAGAAAGACGAGAGTGGATGAAAGGAATGCTAGAAACAAAATTTGCAAGACTACACAGCTGATTGGAAATAGTACGGTGACAAAGATGGAAAAATAAACAAACTCTAAGTTTACAAAAATGGTCAATGGTCTCTCCAAGAGAACTGTGAAATATGAAACATATATAGGTATGATGGGAAGATAAGAAGTTCTAGGAGGAGAGTCTGGGGTTGGGGGAAGCCATTGGATATCTGCTCTGCCCTTTCCTACCTTTATGAGCTTGGGGATGTAATTTACCACTCTGGGTTTCAGTTTCCTCATTTGTAAAATGAAGAGCTTTGACTACATGGTTTCTAAGGTCCTTTTTATCTGTAAGTCTATGAAATTGTGTTTGAACTTTGCTAAATAAAATCGTACAAATGAAAACCAGATATCAAATTATATCAGGATGAGCATAGACTTGTCAACAGTGCATTAATGGCACATGAAACCATTACATATGGAAACAAACCTGCCCATGGGTCCCTGAAGAAAGAATCCTTATGTTCATTTTTTTTTTTTGCTTTTTGGATGGGGGAGGGCAGGGTAATTAGGGTTAAGTGACTTACCCAAAGTCACATGGCTAGCAAGAGGCATTAATTTAATTTTCTCCAGTCTTTGAATCATAAATGTTTTCTGTCATCTTTGAAAATGTCTCTATCTAATTTTTAAGAAAAAAATACCAATTGATTTAGAGCTGAAAAGGACTTTTGAGGCCACTGAATCCAACCCCCTCATTTTACACATAAGGAAATTAAGGGATAGAAAGGTTAAGTTATTTGTCCAGGGTCAGTCACACAGATTCTGAGGTGAGACTTTAATCTGTCTCAAAATCAGGATGATTTCTGTCTACTATTTAATAGGGGTTTGAGCAATCTGACCAAGAACCTGCTTTCTCTATTACTTCTCTTGGGGCTCAGACTATAGATAATTGGTTCCTGTCTCCATCTACTAGAATGTTCTCTTCATAGATTTTTAAATCTATTTAAAATATTTTTAAAATATTACTTAGATGTCATATAATAGTGAAAAAAAAGTTACTCTAGATAGAAAACATTTACATTAATAAGAAAATAAACCAAACATTGCCCAAGTGGATCCTTGGTCCCAAGTAGACCACCTCTTCTACTCTCATTCCCTCATGATAGAAGTGTAGGAGTCTTGCCTCATCTTGGACAGATGTCCTGACCCCATTCTCAAGGTCAGTTTAGAGTAATTGAAAATGCTGTGATAACCACTTTAATTAATCGAGAAGAATTTATTAAGTATCTACCATATTCTAGGAACTATGTTAGTGCTAAGGCTACAAAAGCATAAAAGAAACATTCCTTCCCTTCAGGAAGCTTACTTTTCTATCAAAGAAAGTGGATATACATTAAAGTAAATGAAAATTGCGTGGAAAATTACAAATGTAATTGTTGGGTGGAGTGAAGCACTATTAGCTGAGAAGAAAAAGAAAGACCTTGTATGGGAGTTGATACTTGAGTAAAAATGTTAAGGGATTTAGGAAAACATGACAGCCAACAAGTGATATAGTTCCAAGGCAATATGCAAAGTAAGAAAAAGTAAAGAATGGAATACAAAAGGAGAAACAGAAGGAGAGGAACTTTTAAAAGACCTGCATTCTAAAACAGAGATGAAAAGAGGATATGGTACATTATAGACACAGGGAAAGGTTATGTGAAGGCATGTAGCAATGTAAACTTGTATATGAGGCAAGAAAGTGAAATGGTTAGTTTGCCTGGATCATAGAGTATGTCAAGGAGAATAATATGTAGTAAATTTGGAAAAGTAGCCTGGAACCAGACAGTAAATTGCTTTAAGTACTGAACAGAGAAATGTGCATTTGGCCCTGAAAGTAATACAGAGATACCATAAGTTATTAAGCAGGGGAGTTCCATTGGCAAGTGACCATTGCTCTTGGAATGACCATGAATTGTGCATCACTTTGCTGCCTGGGTCTTGATGCCATTTTCCTCGAAGTTTGCTGATAGATTGGGAAAAAGTGCTGTTATTCTTCCTCCTCTCCCACCCCACTCCAAGTGAAAAAGTGGCTCCGGAAGCAAGCATAGGTAGAGCTAGATAAAGGATGGGGACAAACTTCATTGCCAGGAAATGGTCATTTTCTCAGTCATTTGGAATGCCTGGGATAGATGGGAGATAGGAAAGCAAAATCTGCCTTCAGTGTTGGCAAAGTGAGATGAGGAAACCCCACTCCCTTACTTATCTTACCTTAGCTAAATAGTCCCAGCACCCCACCCTCCCTACTCTCCCTTTTGCCCCCCATCCACTACTCTGTATCAGAGGTTATTTTTGTTTTGTTTTGTTTTTCCCATTAAAGGAGAAAATGTCTCAGACTACTGCCAGTGTCCTGAATCAGACATATGCCAGATGACAAGAGAACATATTCCTGATCATATTGCCAGAGCACTAGAGCC
Source organism: Gymnobelideus leadbeateri (assembly GCA_011680675.1). Classification (NCBI taxonomy): domain Eukaryota; kingdom Metazoa; phylum Chordata; class Mammalia; order Diprotodontia; family Petauridae; genus Gymnobelideus; species Gymnobelideus leadbeateri. The sequence goes on along the minus strand of WOXC01007196.1, from coordinate 57,022 downwards.
ATGGCAGCTTTCATCTCTTTCTCTGGTTCTTCTCAGCTATCTCTTTTAAAATTTCCTCCCAGCTAGATCTCTAAGATTCATACCACTGTCTCTGAGGCCGTTACTTACAGAAATGTTGAAAAATGTTTTCTTATCAGTTGAGGTAGAAAGGTCCCACAGTAGATAATGTTGTTTCTGGAGTCAATAGGAGAACCTGAGACTGTGTGAAGCATGGAGATCCAGTCCCAGGGTAGGGCAAAAAAAGGGGGAGAAGAGGGAGATTGTGATGGCTCAAATCTGGTCTCAGATACTTACTAACTGTGTGATCCTGAGTAAGTCACTTAACCCTGTTTGCTTCATTTATCACATCTATAAAATTAGCTAGAGAAAGAAATGGCAAACCACTGCAGTATCTTTGTCAGGAAAACCACACATAGGGTCACAAAAAGTCAGACATTTCTGAAATGATTGAACAATAACAAAACTCCACTGGTTCCTTATCACTTTCAGGATCAAAAATAAAATCCTCTTTTTTCATCTATAAAATTAGGTAGTTGGACCAAATGATCTCTCAAATGCCTTTCAGATCTAACAGGGCTTTTCGACCTTTAAAAGCTGCATGCTCCTTCCTTTCAAGTCTTTTTGCCTTTTGTTCATCCCCACCTAGTCTTTGATCCAGTGACTTTGGCCTCCCTTCTATTCCTCTCTCAAAGCACTCCATCTCTCAACTCCAAGTATTTTTACTAGCTGTCCCTGAAGCCTGAAATTCTTTCCTTCCCTGGCTTCCATCAATTCCTAAATAAAGTTATATCTTCTATAAGATATAACTCCACATTCTGTTAGGAGGTAGCTAAGTGGTATAGTGGATAGACTATTGAACATGAAGTTAAGAAGACCTGAGTTCAAATTCTGATCAAGTCACTTAACTTCTGTTACTTCCTCAGTTTTTTCAGCTGTGAAACTGTTGTGAGGATCAAATAAGATAATATTTATAAAAGCACTTTGCACAGTGCCTGGCACATAGTAGACTCCATATAGATTCTTATTGCATTCTACTCTCATCTCCCCAATTCTAGAGCCTTCACTCTGTTGAGTATCTCCAAACATGTGTTTATGTGTGTATACACATACATGTATATGCATGCATACCTGTATAAGCGCACACATATAATATACACAGACACACACCCACATGTATCTTGTTTGTACATAGTTGTTTGCATGTCCTCTACCCTCTTAGACTGTGAGCTCCTTGAGAGCAGGGATTACTTTTCTTTAGAGGTAGAGAGAGGTGGTGTAACAACAAGCACCCCAAGCACCACCCCAGGGTGGCTGCCAACACAGGTTCTTAGATCTGCTTTTCTAAAGGAAAGCAACTCAAAATGGGTTAACAAGCTTACTTTAATCAATCAAACATGTATCTTTTACCTAGTTAAGGAGAAAAAGGTCAGCACCCCGAACTTCAAAGTATACAGACAGAAGTTTCAAAACAGAGAAACAAACAGATCAAGCAGACAGGCTTCCAAACTGTCCAAACATTACATCCATACCAAATCACAGTTACCAGAGAGGGAAGCACCAACATCTGGGTTTTCAAAGCCAGGGGGCTCTCAATGGCTGCCCAGAGTCTCATCTGGTCAAATCACACAACACTTCTCAAAGTGAGCCCCAAAGCAAAGCCTCACATCAGGGTATATATAGCCTTCTCCTGGCTCAGAGAATGTAAGAACCTTCTTGGCCCAATCACAAAGTATCAAGGTGTGGGCTTTCCTGAAAAAGAAGCCTCCCACCACAGGCTCCAGGTGCACTTAACCCAAGGGCGGGGAAGATCTTTAAATTTGCATTTCCATTACAGGTAGTCTCTTTGTGTTCCCAGCACTGTTCAAAGTGTGTGGCATGTAATAAGTGCTTAATACTAGGAAGACCAGGAAGTCAACTAATGAAAAATTTTATAATTTTACTTTGAAAGGAAAATTCCATAATACAACATAATTTTTGCTTCATCAAAAGAATATAAAAAACAAACAAGAAAAATACACTGCATCAATTAACACAACTTTGTCCTTTGAGATATTCTTAAATTCCATTCCTTCTAATGTTAATAAATGTTTGTAGACTGCCTGACAGAATGAAGGTTGCATCAGGTAACTGATCTATAGGCTTCAATCACTACAATTCTTTTCTTTTTTACATTTTGTTATATTTTAATTTATTTTCTTAAATATTCCCTAGTTACATTTTAATTTTTTTAAACAAATGCTTTATTAACTTCTGTTTTACATCATTCATTTCTGCCAGATTTTGAGTTACAATCGTTTCACCCCCCTGTTTTTCCCCTACCCACCCTCCCAGAATAGCAGTCCCATAAGATATCGCTTCCTCCAATCTGCTCTCTCCCATACATTCTCCCATAACCCCTTCGACTTTTCCATTAGAGGAAGGTGACACTTTGTGTCCCAATGCCTGCACATCTTATCTCCCAATTACAAGCAAAAAAGTATTAATAATAGTATTTATATTTATTTGAAACATTTAATGTTAAGACCTCGAATTTCAGGTCCATTTCCTTCCTCCCTTGTCACCCATTCCCTCTGGGGAGATAAGTAATTCAGTATATGTTGTACATGTCTAGCTATGCAAAACATTATCATAGTAGATATATTGTACAAGGCTGCTTATAATTCCCTCCCACTCATCCCACCCCCAACCTGGTCCATTCCCTACATGATCCTGTCCCTCTTCTATAGTGGGTACTTCCAACCTCCCCTCCCCCCAAGGATGCCCTCCCATCCATCATCCTTCCTCTCATCCCCCTTCCCCCTATTCTGCTGCAGGTTGAGATATCCCATTTAGTATGTATGTCATTCTCTCCCTGAACCAAATTCAATGAGAATGTGGTTTTGCCTTTTTGCCTTCCTATTCTCCCCCTCCCATGCAGCCACTTCCCCTTGCTTCTTCTACATGAGATAGTTTACCCTACCCTGTCTCTCCCCATCTCCTCTTGCCACTTTCCTCTCTCACCTCATAATTTCATCCCTTCAGTATTCTCCCTTCCCAACAAATTCAACCTATGCCCTCTATCCATATATAACTATAACCATATACACATACATTCATATATGTATTCATATGACCACACACCCTTCTTCCATTATTTTCATAGTGAGAAAGATATCATCAGTCACAATTATTGCTTTTCCATATAGGAATGTAAATAGTTCAACTTTGATAAGTTCCTTTTGATTTCTTTTCCCTGATTACCTTCTTAGGCATCTCTTGCTTCTTCTGTCTGGATGTCAAATTTTCTATTCAATTCTGGTTTTTTCCTCAAGAATGCTTGAAAGTCCTCTATTCCACTGAATGACCATATTTTCCCCTGAAACAAAATACTCAGTTCTGCTGGGTAGGTGACCCTTGGGATCATTCCCAGTTCTTTTGCCCTCTGGAATATCATATTCCATGCCCTTCAATCCCTCAGTGTAGAAGCTGCCAGGTCCTGGGCTATTCTGATTGTGTTTCCACAATATTGAAATTGTTTCTTCCTGGCTGCTTGTAGTATTTTCTCCTTGATCTGGGGATTCTGGAACCTGGCCACAGTATTCCTGGGAGTTCTCCTTTAGGGATCTTCTTCAGGAGGTGATCTGTGGATTCCCTCAACCTCTACTTTGCCCTCTGGATCCAAAACATCAGGGCAATTTTCCTTGAGAATTTCTTGAAGGTTGATTTCTAGGTTCTTTCTTTGATCATGGCTTTCAGGTAGTCCAATAATTTTTGAATTGTCTCTCCTGGATCTATTTTCCAGGTCAGTGGTTTTTCCCATGAGATACTTCACATTGCCTTCTAATCTTCCATTTGTTTGGATCTGCTTAACAGCATCTTGTTTTCTCATAAAGTCATTAGCTTCCATTTGCTCCAGTTTAACTCTGAAGGAATGAATCTCCTCAGTGAGCTTTTGAGATTCTTTTTCCATCTGGCAAATTCGACTTTTTAAGGCATTCTTCTCCTCATTGCCCTTTTAGGCCTCCTTTGCCATTTGAGTTAGTCTATTTTTTAAGGTGTTGTTTTCCTCAGTCATGCTGTTGACCCTCATTTCATACTTTTCCTGCATCCTTCTCATTTCTCTTTCCAATTTTTCCTCCACTTCTCTAATTTGATTTTTAAAGTCCTTCTTAAGGTCCTCTATGGCCTGTAACCCACTCATGTTTTCCCCTGGGGCTTTTGGAGCAGGACTTCTGACCTCACAGTCCTTTTCCCGCTCTATGCCCCCAAGATAGGAGTCTAGGGTTGCATTTTTCTGTTTCCTTTGCCTTGGCATGTTGCCACTTAATTAGTTGACTTTTGGGCTTGTTTCCACTGTATGGCCTGGTGCCAGACAGGAACTTTCACCCCAAATGTGTGAGGGGGCCATCTTCCGTTTCTGGCAAGCTGTAAACCCACCCAGGACCTCCACCCGAGATCACAATCCAGATCCAGGGAAGTTAAAGCAAGAGAGATTACCCCCCAAGACTGATCGCTGGATCTCCCTACAGTTTGCAGGCCAGGAGCTGGAGCTGCCTCTGAAAACTGCAAAGTGGCGTGCCTCCTCAGTGGCTTCTAGCCCCCAGGGGAGGAAGCCGACACATTCCCCAAATACTGGTCCCAAAGTACATAGGGCACTAACCTCTCACATTGTCCTAGGCATTTCTATGTTGATAATTCTGGAGTTGCCACAGCTGCTGGTGTTCTGGGGTCTCTCCAGACTGCTCCTGGCCCTGCCGCCCTGGGGCTAAAACCTCAGCTCACGGGGACCTGGACTCCGCTCAGCTCAGCTCGGCTCCCCATACTCTGCGCACTGCTCGCTGCCGGCTCCCAGAGTGCTGTGCTGGTCCTTCCTGCAGGGCTGCTGGGCTGTCCTCAGCGGGAGTTTACCTTCTCTGTGTTGTTCTGTGGGTGCTGGGGCTCCAGAAGTTGTTCAGAGTCCACTTTTACATAGTTTTGGGGGAATCTGGGGGCAGAGTGGCTTGGATGAGCTGTTTCTACTCTGCCATCTTGACTCCACCCCTCAATCACTACAATTCTTCAAGGAGTTTTCCCTCAATCTTTATTCTTTCCCTTCAATGACAGTGATCCTAGAAAGACTCTGCAAGACTTTGTAAGATAATGACAAATACTAATTTATGGACATTCCAAACATGAACATAGTCTCCCTCCCTTGGGAATGACCACAATAAGAAATTTCTATTTATATAGCTTTGAAGTAAAGCTTTATAGTAAAGTGCTTTACATAGATTGACTCATTTAATTCTAACAGTAACTTTGTGAAAGGAGTAATCCGTCTGAAAATTGGGCAAGGTCACAAAAACATGCTTACATATATTTCCCTAAACTATCAACTGATTTGCTATTCAAGTTTTTCTAGTGTCTAGTCCCTTTTGCATTTCAATTTGAATCAACTTGTGCTATTTTCTGTTTCTAATTTCTAATAATTAGCCTATATTCCAACTCTTCATTTTCTTAACTTTCTGATCTCCCACCCTTCTCAAATCTTTCTCATCACCTTTCATCCTTACCCTAGCCCAGAGTTCCCTTATTTAGGATTTCTATCTATGAAACCTCTCAAGAATTTTATCTCTGTAACAATTCTCACTTAGCATGTACAACTAAAACCAACAGTTACATTAGAATTCCTCTTGTCCCAGACAAGTGAAAGTGTTTTGGAAAGGAGAGAAATATTTCTCCTTGATGATTCTATGCATGAAAAAAGAAATAAATCCTGGTAGAAGAAAAGAATAATTACATTGTAAATAGTAACATAGATGTTTGATCATTTATTTTTAACCTTTTTGCTGTGAAAGTAAACCTTTGTTTGAAAAGTAAAATCACATGCTGGCACACTTCAGCTAAGGGAGAAGTAGAAGGAGCAGAAAAAGAAAGAGAAGAAAGATAGTAAGAAAGGAAGGAAGGAAAGAAGAAAGAAAGAAAGAAAGAAAGAAAGAAAGAAAGAAAGAAAGAAAGAAAGAAAGAAAGAAAGAAAAAGAGAAAGAAAGAAAGAAAGGAGGAAAGAAAGGAGGAAATAGAGAAAAAGAAAGAAAGAAAGAAAGAAAGAAAGAAAGAAAGAAAGAAAGAAAGAAAGAAAGAAAGAAAGAGAAAGAAAGAAAGAAAGGAGGAAAGAAAGGAGGAAATAAAGAGAGAAAAAGAAAGAAAGAAAGAAAGAAAGAAAGAAAGAAAGAAAGAAAGAAAGAAAGAGAAGGAAAGAAAAAAAAAGAAAGAGAAAGAAAGAAAGCCCTTCCATGTGACTTTGATCCATGGCCTCCTATTAATTTTCCACAGAGAGTCCTCCTAGCTTGCTCTAGGCTTTCCTGACATTCCTTAGACATTGTGGAGAGACTTATGGACCACAAGAACTTTCTATAGATTAACCTTCCATATTATTATATATTTCAAATAGCTTGTCATCAAGGTAAATACACAAGATTTTAAGAGAAGGACAAAGCTTTAGAGGACAGTAATTTTCTTTTTACTACAAAAATAGTAGATTTCTATGGGGCGGCTAGGTGGCGCAGTGAGTAGAGCGTCGGCCCTGGAGTCAGAAGGACCTGAGTTCGGATCCGGCCTCAGACACTTAACCCACACACAAACAAAAACCTAGCCCTGTGACTTTGGGCAAGTTACTTAACCCCAATTGCCCTAAAGGGGCGGCTAGGTGGCGCAGTGAGTAAGAGCACTGGCCTTGGAGTTGTGATGATCTGAGATCAAATCCGGCCTCAGAAAATGAGCACCCACACATAAATAATGACTAGCCGTGTAACCTTGAGCAAGTTACTTAACCCCAATTGCTTTAAAAAATATATATATAAAATAAAAAAAAATAATAGATTTCTGAACTACAGTTTGAAACTTTGGAATTGTCACCACTTGACTAGGGAATCTGTGAATTGAGTGGAATTAGATTTGAGTTTCATTGCTATTGGTTTGGGATTTTTTTATTGGGAAGGGTGAACATAGATTTACAGAATCATAGCATTATTGTTATTTCATTTTCAATTTTACTTTTCATTGTAATTGCCTGTGAATAGCAAAATTACCCAGGTTGTATTTCTCCCCTCTCTTATTACAGATGAGAACTGAAGTAAAGTAACACTCATGGCAAATAAAGTATGCACAAAAATTATACCATCTGGCATGATTAGTCAGCCCAAGGGGTGGGTAATGAACTGTGATATATACAGTCAAGCAAGAGTAGCTAAAGGAGTGGGTGATACAAATAAAAATGTAAATCTAGGAGGACACACATAAGGGACCTTGTTTAATTTCCCTTTTATTATGCAATAAGGGTTTTGTACCTCCAAATGCTTCATTATGGAAATTTGGTCCAGAATGTAGAGACCTGAATCACATAGCAAATGTAGAGTCTTTACCCTAAACCAAAGAAAGAACTGGACAAATGAAACTTTATAAACTCCTATTCAAGCATTATTGACTTGTGTAGAATAAATATCAAGAAAAGGGGAAATGAACTTGAGTCAAAATCTCAGTATTTAAAGCCACCCTTTATACAGAAGTTTTCTTGTTTATGAATCAAAATGGTGGTGCCAATCAATCCTAGTTCCTTCTTCATTATGTTTGACTGTGTGTACAACTTGGTACTGATTAGTGAGAATAAAGAATCTTATTAAGTAGTAGCATTATTTGAATTTTCAGTACATATTTTCATTAGGTTAAAATCTATTACCATATTTTACATATATTTATAATTTCAAGTAATGTGAATTCAAATAATATGAATGCTTTGTCATGCAGTTTATTTGTACAGGGAGAGGCATGTGTATACCTATATGTATATATATATATATATATATATATATATATATATATATACACACACACACATACACATACATACATATATAAATACACATACATACATATATAAATGCATACATACACACACGTATATGTGTGTATATATGTATATACATATACATACATATATTTATATATATATATATGTATATACATACACCTCTATATGTGTGAATGAGAGGTAGCTTGGCTTAGGGGATTGATAAATACAAGATTTATGTCTTCTATCCAGTTCTATAATCCTGGGCAAGTCACATAATTTTTCAGTGCTCTAAGCAACTCCCTAAAACTTTAAGTTGCAGAGAACATAACTGCATGCATTTGCAGAAGGAATTTCCTCAACTGGAAGTTTCTTTTATCAATGAAATAGAAATTCTAATGTTTAATCTATGTATGTTTATATGTATGTATGTATCTATTTTATCTCTTTCTGTCATGTCTATGATCTATGATTTATCTATATATTTATCTCTTAATCACAATTATAAAATCATAACAATCATGGACCTTTGAAATTGGCAAATTATCTAGTAAAGTCTGTTTATTTGACAGAGGAGACATACACACATACCCTGCATAAAGCTGATGCAACGAATATCGTTTTGCAAAACACCACTAATATATTATAAATAAATCCCATAGTAAAGTTATGAAATCCTGCTGTAATGTATTTCAGCTGACTGCCCATTTGTGACATTGTTTCTAAGGAACTAATTGCCCTTTGAAATGTTGTTTCACCTAACAACATTTTTCCTGGAATTAATTAAAGACTTTAGATGGGGCATGCTTGTACATATCCTAAAGTGCTTGTCCACAGAGAAAGGAAAGCAGCAACCATTATATTTGTTCCACCTTTCTTTCTCACTTATAAAAATGGGAGAGAAAATGCCCATGTTAAAACTGTGCGGAAGAGTTTTCTGTCCTAATTTTATTCTTCTAACATTCCCAATTAAAGGGGGAAAAAAACACCAAAAAACCTTCCTCTGTAGGATCTGTAGGGGCCTTGCACTTGGCTAATAGAAGATTGCTTCAGGCACAACCACAGAGCTTTCATTCAACCTATTGGCACATTTCTCTGGAACACTGGTTTAAGGATATGTTCTCCTGGCTGTCTTTCAGTCATGTACGTGCTGACAATATTTGAACCCCAATATGGGTCAAAGCCTGAACTAATCAACCAGAATGCTTTACTGTGCTCTAAAAAACTTGCCCTTTCTGTTGTCAGCAACTTTGAAGACCAGATAAAGCTGAGTAGTGGGACTTCTCTTGTCTTTCCTAGAGGCTTGTTCTATGTCGGGGAGGCTCAGGTATCCTGGGATCCAGTTGACACTACTTTGTCAATTGTTTGGTCGATTTGTGTTCACAACTTATTTAACTAAGAAAGTTCCTTTCTAAAAACATATGGAGACCATAAATCTGAGGGAAACAGACATTCTGGGATTGTCCTAAAACATAAAAAACGCATTCTTGTATTAGACAGTCAGAACTTAGGTTTTGGCTCCTTGTACATACAAGCTAGCTAGTTTCATCTAGCTTTAAGGAAGTAAATGATATAAACATATATCACCCAGCCTGTTTGTCTCCTTTAACCAAACTTTCAGGTCAACAGTGCCAAATAGAAATCATCAAGGCCAAAAAAAAAAATGATCAGCTCTATTGGTATTTTTGTGGATACATAACATTTTTGGTTTTATATCCATAACTGTAGCAATACAGACATCAACCCCCTAAATGTTTGGTTTTGGTTAGTTTTTTGTTATTGTTGTTTTTTCTTCTTAAGCATTTTTTTTTGCTTTTTGAATGGGGGATGTCAGGGCATTTGGGATTAAGTGACTTGCCCAAGGTCACATGGCTAGTGAGTGTTAAGTGTCTGAGGCTGGATTTGAACTCAGGTCCTCCTGACTCCAGGGCTGGTGCTCTATTCACTGCACCACCTAGCCACCCCAGGAAGGATTTTAAACAAGAAAAAAAGATGTCGGGGCGGCTAGGTGGCGCAGTGAATAGAGCGCCGGCCCTGGAATCAGAAGGACCTGAGTTCAGAGCCGGCCTCCGACACCTAATCCGCACAAACAAAAACCTAGCCCTGTAACCTTGGGCAAGTTACTTAACCCCAATTGCCCTAAAGGGGCGGCTAGGTGGCGCAGTGAGTAAGAGCGCCGGCCTCGGAGTTTGGTTGACCCGAGATCAGATCCGGCCTCAGAATATGAGCACCCACGCATAAAATAATGACTAGCCGTGTAACCTTGAGCAAGTTACTTAACCCCAATTGCTTAAAAAAAAAAATGTCACAGTTGTTGCTTCTTCTTAAATTCTAGCTTTGATATAATCCACTTATTCTTTTTCTTTTTTGGAGGGGGAAGGCAGGGCAAATCGGGGTTAAGTGACTTGCACAAGGTCACACGGCTAGTGAGTGTTAAGTGTCTGAGGCCACATTTGAACTCAGGTTCTCCTGACTCCAGGGTCAGTGGTCTATTCACTGCACCACCTAGCTGCCCCCACTCTTTCTTTTTCAACTATGACAATGTAAATGCTTTAATTTTGTTTGGTTTTACTTTTTCTTTTGAAGCAGGCTTAGATTTTTGCTACATAGAATCACAGAATATCTAAACTGGCAGGGATCTTTTTCATTATTCAGTCCTACCCACTCATTTACAGATGTGGAATCTGAGGCTCAGTCAGACAGAGCCACACTAAGGTTGTGGTAAAACTGGAACTAACATCAAGGCTTCCTAACTCCCCCATCTACTATCTGACTGGCTAATGGCTAGGACTACTTAGTGGATGTTCCAAAGTAAATATAAACACCAAGGAAATTCAAGGGAGGAGACTCTTGTTAAAGAAACTGAGAGGTAATTTAATTGAACACTTGTAGGAAGAGAGTAAGCTTCAAGACCTCCAAGTTTCTCCCCTGAATTCTTAACTAGAGCAGCCAGGACATTGTATTTCAACGTGTTTATAAATAGGGGCTTCCATCAGCAAAATTATGTATCTGGGTGTGATAACACTTGAAGTTTCTGCAGAAAGAAGGTTTGGAACTTATCATTTATACTACTAACTACTATGAATAAACAAAACTTGTCAATGATCTCCAAACACTTTGTGAAGAGATCGATTTTATTTCTCCAAAGCCTTCATTCTTCTGCAAGGCTATCCTCCTGACTGACCCAGGATTTCTCTACCGTCTCTCTCCAGTTTCCCATCCTTGTTTTTCAGCTTCTTTTCATGTATCATTTTCCCTCATTTAATGTAAGCTCAGTGAGGGTAGGAACTGGTTTTGGGTTTTTTTTTTTTTCTGCTTGTATTTTGTATTCCCAGTGCTAAGGTTAGTACCCTCACATCGTAAGATCATAACTAACATTGGAGGACTGGAAATAAATTTTGACAATGTAATCTTTGAATGGGATGGGCACAAGCAGACTTCTGTAACTGCTCTCCTTCCCTCTAGGAACTGCAGAAAACTGGGAGTGCAAAGGGACTTGACTGTGGCAGTAGCAAACCACCTTGGAAATTCATCAGGAATGATTTCAAGATCAGGGATGATTTCAATATCCTGAGTGTATAAAATGATGAAGTAATTTGAATGACTTTTGTCTCTCATCATATTTCTCTAAGAACCAGAAATTATACCTGCATACACACATAAACACACGTGTGTAAATGCATGCTTATATATGTGTATATGTGTACATATATGCATGCATAAGTATGTACGTACATATATACATACACACATATATTGTGATAGACTACACCAATGGGCAATGTCTCAGAAGATGAAATGCAATAGAGTTAAAGTCTTCCACCCCACTCTCTTTTCATTTACCCAATTTCCTTAAACCAGTTTGCCTGAAACAGCCACCCACCTGTGCTATGAAAGGAGAGAGGTGCAGTTTCTCACTTCCCCTCAAAATTCAAGAATCTTGGCATTCAACATTTTGTTTTCTTTCTGTTCTATTTACATTATTGTGTGCTATAGTTTTCCTGTTTTTACTCACTTCACTCTGCATCAATTTATGTCTTTCAATGCTTGTCTTTATTCATCATATTTGTGGTGCAGTATTCCATTATATTCATTGCTAGAATGTATCTAGCCATTTCCCAATCAACAGATAACTACTGTATTTCCAATTGTTTACTGCCACAAAAGAAGAGATACTATAAATAGTCCGATGTATGTGGGAGCTTCCTTTCTTTCTGATCTACTTAAGGCATACACCAAACAGTGGGGTCTCAGGGTTAAAAAGGTATAACATTTAATTTATTTTTATGAATAATACCAAATTGCTTTCTAGAGTTGTTAGGCATATTGACAATTCTACCAAGAGCAGATTAATGTATTTGTCTTCCTGTAACCCTTCCGACATTGGATATTTCAGTTCTTTGTCATCTTTACCAATTTACTAGGTGTGAGGTGGAACTTCAAAGTTATTTTGATTGTTGTTTCTTATTATTGGTTTTGAAGAACAATTTTATATAGTTATTAAAAGAGTTTATTTCTTCCATTGAGAACTCTTTTTTCATAACCTTTGAACACATCAATTTGGGAATAACTGAGTCAATATTGTAGTGGAATTGGAGAAGGGTCTATACAATCAAGCATTAAAACCTAAATGTGAGAGTTTCCCTCTAGTAATTGACTCACCAATGCCAGTTATTTTGTCTGGGGGGATGGGGGGGATGAAAAGATGCCTGGGAGCTTGAAATATTTCAAATTTTTGTTATTGTTCTTTAAAACTTATTGTCTTGTATTTCTATCTTTTTATCTTATTGTCTTATGCTTAATTACTATGGGTTTGGTATGTTTCCTTTTTAAAGGTTAGATTAGAAGGGGAATGCTAAAATTTCTATATTGCCACAATAAACTAAAAATGCACATATGATTTAATTATTAAAGATCATATCATTAAAAAAATCCAGCAGAAAATCAAACGAGGTACCTTTCATTGCTGTTTCTAGGGTATGAAAAGTTTTCCTTTTGAGGAAGGGAGGAATTTTTTTTAATTTTCATGAAATATTTTATTTATGTATCATCCATATTTCTCAATATATTCCCTCTCTCTCCCAAAGAGTCAACCCTTATGTTTTTCTTGTTGTTGAATCATTCAGTCATATCTAACTCTTAGTGACTCCATGGACCATAGCATGACAAAGTTGTCCATGAGGTTCTCTTGGCAAAATTACTGAAGTGTTTTGCCATTTTCTTCTACAGTGGATTAAGGCAAAAAGAGTTTAAGTATTTTGCCCAGTAAGTGCCTGAGGTTGGCTTTGAACTCAAGTCTTCCTGATACCAGAACTAGAGCCATATTCACTGAGTTACCTCACTGTCTTTGTTTTATAACTAAGAATAAAAAGAAAACACCCACACATAAATCATGACTAGCCGTGTAACCTTGAGCAAGTTACTTAACCCCAATTGCTTAAAAAAAAAAAAAAGAATAAAAGAAAAAAATGTCACTAAACTAATCAATATACCAAAAATGTAGTATTCCACAAAAAAAAAATCATCTACCTATATACAAAAGAGGAAGAAGCTTAACATACTCCTACCTTGAGGACAAACTTATTCACTATAATTTTGAAGCATTCAGTTTTATTTCGTTTTTGTTGTTAGTTCTATTTATGTGTTTGCATAAATATTATAGGGAGTTAGGAAGAGAGTCATTAGGACAATTATATTTCTGCCTCTGCTTGCCTTAATTTACATCAGTTTATATGTCTTCCCATGCTTCTCTATATTTATGACACTTATAATATTTGTCCTTCATTATAGCATATATCACTATATTCATGTAACATGATTTTTTTAGAAATTTTTTATTCAGTGGACATCCATGTTATTTCTAGCTCTTTACTACCAAAAAAAGTGCTGATATGAATATTTTTGCACTTATGAAAACTTTCTTTTTGTCAGTGATCAATTTGGAGTCCATGACTAATTGGGAAAGCTCTGAGTTGAAGGGGATAGATCTTTTGTCATTTTCTTCAAATAATTCCAAATTGCTCCACAGAATGATTAAATCAGTTCATAGTTGCAGCAGAATGCATTAGTGAGGCCTTTTTTGTACACCTCCCCCAAATTTAAAATTGAAATCTTTGATAAGCTTTGCCTCATTGTTGGTTGTGTGGTGGAACCTAAGAGTGGTTCTGATTTTCATTTCTCTTGACACTACTCAATTAGAGCATTCCATCATATTGTTGACTTTAAAGTAGAATTCAGTTACTGAAAAGTTTGTTTATACTTTTAGCACATATATATTAAGGGATGGCCTTCTTAATTTTATACTTTTATAGTATATAAATCAGTCCAAGATGTGCAGAGATATTTGATACAGAGGGTTTTTCTTAAATTTAATAATTTTCTTTCTTATCCTAGTTGTGTTTACTTTGTTCATGTAAACCTTTTTTGATTTCATATTATCCAAATTATCTATGTCACATCATGCCCCCTTTCACTAATTTTAATGCCTTCCTTCCTGTTAATTGCTTCCTATTCATTTACTGTATAGCTTGTTTTGTACATATTTGTTCGTATGTAGTGTCTACCATTAGATTGTAAGCTCCTTGAGGAGAAGGGCTATCTTTTGCCTCCTTTTGTATCCTAAGAGCTTAGCATACTGCCTGACAAATAGTAGGCACTTATTACTTGTTTATAAATTGATTGATTTATTTTGCCATTTGAAATCAATTATGACTCTCTTATCCCTTTGAAATATTTAATCCCTTAGAAATCAGACATTAATCACTTGTTAGGTTAAAAATTCAATTCTTAATTATAGGTGTGAAAGTTATTTGATTTTATTGTCTTATAATTTAAAAAATAGTATAGAACTTATATGACCATCTAAAGTTTAGTATATATATATATATATATATATATATATATATATATATGATGTTCTCTAGTTTTCTCAATGTTCTTCTTTTTTGTTGTTCATTTGTTTTCAGTTGTATCTGACTCTTAATGACCCCATGGGGATTTCTGCCCATGGAGATTTCTTGGCAGAGAAAACACTCTAGTGATTTGCATTTACTTTTCCAGTGGCAATCAGAGGTTAAGTGTCTTGTCAAAGATCACAGAGTTAGGAAATTTCTGTGGTTAGATTTGAAATCAAATCTTCCAGAATCCAAATCCAGCACTCTATCCATTGTGCCACCAATATTTTCTATAAAATAAGAATTTTTTCCGAGATAATTTATGCTTTTATAATACTTATAATATAATATAAAATGGGTTATTGAATGTAATTATTTCCTATTCTTCTTTGTTTAGTCCCTCACTTAGTATCTACCATTTTTAAAAAAAACATCACAAAATAATTTGAATGATTATTGCATCATAATATAATTGGAGGTCTAGAAGTACTATTCCTAGCTAGTTAATACTCTTATTATCCAACAATTCTCAGAGGTGGATTAGTAAACTTTGGGTGGCAAAAGGATAATGATCCACCACAGGGAAAGGAACTTTTAAAAAATACACATGGGTTTCATTTCACATCTGAGGGCATGCTGGAGCTAGCTCATATTAGTTCCTAAACCTATTGGTAAATTTTTAGTATAAGAATTTATACATCAGAAGTCATCAAATGCTACAAATCAGGGATTAACATGTGTGTGTGTTGTCCAGATGTAAGAATGTGATAGAAAAATGTCAATATTTGAGATTAAACTTAAAACTGTGTCATACTTTGTGTGTGTGTATGAAAGTGAGTTGTCAAAGATTTACCTATATACTCCCACCCTTCTTTATATTCAGCAAATTCAAGGTAAGCATATTTTTTGGGGGGTGGGACTTGTAATAACATGAACTGTGAATTATTCCAATAAGGCTATAAGGTGATTTGGAATAATATGAGGAAAGTGACTAAAATGTCCATTCTCTTTGTCTCAGAGATTCTACTGCTAAACATAGACCAGAAGGAGTCAAAGAGGGAAAATAAAGTCCTTTGCCAAAATATCAGTAAAAATATAAGAAACGAGGAGATGACAGATTTCATAATTACCTGGAGAGACTTATACAAACTGATGCTGAGCGAGAAGAGTAGAATCAGAAGAAATTTGTATACAATCACAGACATACCATATCTGTGATGACCAACTATGACAGACTGGACTCTTCTCAGCAATGCAGTCAATCCCGAATGACTCAAGAAAGTGAGAAATGCACCATCCAGAGATATAACTAGAAAGAACTGAGCTTGAATCCTGATGGAAGCAAACTAAATGATCTTTTTCTTTTCAAAAAAAATACTAGAGAAAAATGTATAAATACTATGATTAATACTATTTTGTATATAATTGGGAGGTAAGATGTGCAGGCAATGGGGTGTGGGGATTCACCTTGCCCTACTGGAAAAGTTGAAGGGGGTATGGGAGAAGAGATGGGAGAGAGCAGATTGTATGAGGGGATATCCTGTATGACTGTTATTCTGGGGTGGTGAGTAGGGGAAAAATGGGGAAAAAATTGTAACTCAAAATCTGACAGAAATGAATGATGTAAACCAGAAGTTAATAAAGCATTTGGGGAAAAAATAAAATAAAATAAAATAAATACTAAAAAAAATACTTTTGTAGTAAAGGACTGGAAACAGAGTAGATGCCCATGATTTTGGGAATGGTTAACCAAATTGTTCTAGGTGCATGAAATGAAATGTGTTTTTTTGCTATAAGAAACAATATATATTATGAATACATAAAAGCAGACTAAGGTTTATATAAATTGAGGCAAAGTGAAGTAAGAATGAGGAAAACAATCTAAACAATGATAGCCATAATGCATCTGCAAACAACAAATCAATAAAAACTGATGTTATCTTTAATGTCCCATATCCATTGACCTGTAACTCTCCAAGATGAAATGGAACCTACTGTTTTTGATACAGTGTGGTAGATATTATGGACCACACAAAGTTTTGAGAAAAAAAAAATTTGCTGCACTGGCAGGGGAAGGGGGGGCTTATATTTAGGGGGGCAATATGAGACACACATAGTCACACAACTATAATAAAAAAATAATGAATAAGCTTTGGCTTCTAAAAAAGTGAAATTTGGGGTAAAAATCACATCTATGGAATTAACCAGAGAGTGTTCTGAGTTGAAATCTATAAATCACTTGTCTGACAAAATTGTTCAGGTTTTTGTTTGTTTTATATATAATTTGTATGTGTGTGTGTATAACCTCCAACTGTCAAACACTTTTAATCATTTTTTTACTTCCATGATCTTTTAAGAATTAATCCAACAAATCTTTATTTAAGAACAGCTATTGTACTTTGGATATTCTAGGAGCAGTGGTTGGTTACAATGTCAGTTCCTTGTGAAGAGGGGTTGTTTCACTTTTTATGCCCATATCCCTAGTGATTAGCAGGATGCCTGGAATATCATAGGGTCTTAATAAATGCCTATTGGTGGATTTATTGATGCAAAAAATGTAAATTTTTTGCATATGTACTTTTGAGGGATTTCCAATATTACTGGGAAAACAAGATCTACATACATAGAACAGTGATATAGTAATATAAGAATGACCAGTTGGTTACATATCAGACAAGTGGTAGAGATGATTTTGATAATACTGTAGAGTACAGAAGCTAGAGGGAGTGATGTGAGTTGATCTAGCTAGGAGAGATTTCATGATGGAGAAAGATAAGTCTTAATATAGAATCTAGATAATGAGTCTCAGTCCCATTGAGATGATGCAACATATAGAGTCTCACTAGAAGTGTAAATATTCCACACACACTCAGACATGATTGCTTTATTAATTGGTTCCACACAACTATATTTGTGTTATAAAAAAGGGATAGAATGGAGGGTAGATCATCTACCAAGTAAAAAATAAAACTAGTACAAAAAGGGAGAGTTTAAAAAGGATAGGTAGAATTTGTAAAGGCAGTTAGGGTCAGCACACAGTATGACTGTTAATCAGAAAACTTGGAAGGAAAGAGTCGAGATAGACAAGAGCGTGAAACATTTGGGGAGAGAATGCAGAACATTGTCTAGAATGGAAGTTCCCCCTTTTTAAAATAAAAACATTGGGGTGAAAACAAAACCTTAAGCATATGGGATGTGGATGGCATCTAGGGATCTGTGAATGCTAAGAAATTTTGTCTGATAAATACTAAAGAGCAAAATACCATTATGTTATACTAAAATTCTCCATGGTTCATCATGGTATTGAGGTAACCCTGTTTATCAAGGCTTTGAACATGGAACACAAGCTCTGTCAATTTATACAAAGTTGGAAGGGCCTTTGTTGTACATTGGCTAGGCTAAGTTCAGAGACACCCAGCATCAGAAAATTGGTCCCTATATGGTGAATTTTTGGTCACAGTAACTCATGAAATTGTATAATTAGAATAGTTATACACAGAAAAAAGCACAGCTCTTTGAAAGAATTGACATATAAGCCCTGAATAAGTATGCCCTCCATATGCTACATAAACAAACTATTGGTCTGGAAAAAGAATGGTCAGCATCAGGACAATCAAGGTGATTTACTCATTGTGGTTAGATAACTAGTTAACAAAGTTCAATGTTAATGTGAATCTCCACTACTAAGCAAGGACCAGGAGTTTCTGATCTAATATTCATATGCTTCTTTACCTTTCCTTTCAAGGGTACTGCAGCATAAAAGTTGCTGAGAAAAATATAGCTGAAAAGAAGGTCAGATCAAGGAAATACTTTTTTATATAGCCCCGAAAATACCTCATTTAGCATTTAACCCCATGTTCAGAAATGTTTGATGACTTTATTATTTATTAGACAAAATCTTGTAGTATTTACAGACTTCCACACCCTATCCATATCCCTTCTGCTCAATATGATTTCCCAATACTTTAAATAGATAAAACTTCCATTCTAGATAGGCCAGGTTCCTCACTCTCTCTCGCTAATTATCTCACCCATCCGTCTATCTCTACTCTTTTGTTACATCTTTCCCAACTAACAGTCACACTATTTATTAATCTTGACTACCTTTACAAATCCTACCTAATCTTTCCATTTATTTTATTTTTAGTTCTTTCTTCTGTAGTAGGTTTATTTTTTCCCACTTGGTAGATGATCCAACCTCCATTAATTCCCTTCTTTTATTACACAAATATAATCATTTGACAAAGCAACCATGTCTGACAGTATGTGGAATAATTGTACTTCTAGTCGGAATGGATATATTATATTATCTCTTCCAGGACAGAGAGTATGTGTGTGTACATATGTATGTATGTAATGTATGTGTGTATGTATGTATAGGTATATGTGTATATCTTTATATACATATACATACATATATGTATGTGTGCTTATAAATGTAAATATATATAACTTATAAAATTTGGGAAACTATATAATACTATGTAGTATATATAATATAATATAATGTATATATTTACATACTTATTTATATAATTTATATATCATATTATTAATAATGTATGCATATAATTATATATAATAAAATATTATGTAATTATAATATATATAATTATATATACACATGTAATTATGTGTAGTATATAGTTGTATATAGTCCCCCAAATTTTGTAACTTTGGGCAGACACTGTTACTTTTAATTTCAGAACTATTTTAGGAAATTTTTGCTTAGTAGACCTATATTTTTTTTTTTTGCTTTTTTTTTTTTGGAGGGCAATTGGGGTTAAGTAACTTGCCCAAGGTCACACGGCTAGGTTTTTGTGTGTGCGTTAAGTGTCTGAGGTCGGATCTGAACCCAGGTCCCTCTGACTCCAGGGCCGACGCTCTACTCACTGCGCCACCTAGCCGCCCCAAGACCTATATTTTTGAAAGCCTTAATAAATCGCTTCTCAACTTTCCTTTTTTCCAAATAAATAAATATAGTTACTTTTATATATTCTAAATATACTACTTTTCAACTTTGAAGAAGCAGTGTAGAAAATATTGGATTAAGAATTGAAAAATTTTGTTATTCAGTCATTTGAGTTGTATCCCACTCTTTATGACCCCATTTGGAGTTTTCTTGGCAAAAATACTGGAATGTTATTATTATAAATATTATTATTAGTTATTACAATTGCTATTATTAACTTACTGTCACTAGGTCTCCAGGTTGTTAATAACTTCATTCCATGAGCCTTTTCCTGTTGATCTCAAACTGTGTTTATAGAGAAATACTAGGATGTGATATCAAATGCTTAACAGTCAGATTCGGGGCAGGGGGGATGTATGCAAATATATTTAAGTTAAATCTACATTACTAATACTTTCTTAAGTCTAGAAAAATATCAGAATAATAAATCAAACCCTGATTCATATCAGGTGCCAATTTCTGAGGTTTAAATATTCACATTGAAAATAAATCTATGGCTCTGCTGGGTCCAGCACACCACTAAGCATCTACCTTTCAGTACTTTGGGAACATAGGAACTTGAGTAATTCCTTGCTAGACCAAACCCCAAATGTGTTCAAATGTTGTGACCCTGAGATTGGCACTACAGGCAAAGTTGGGGTAAATCAGGGTTTGTTTCAAAAGAAAATTATGAACCCACTTTGTGTAATATAAATATAGTGTAGAAGACAGAGGGCTGCTCAAATTCCACAACTCCAATAGTTGTGTGACTTTGTGCACATCACTTAACCTTTCAGAGCCTCGCGTTCCTTACCCTGTAATATAAGGACAATGATACCTAACTCACAAAATTGTATTAAGGAGATTTGCATAGCATTTTACACATACTAAAGCATTATACAAGTGAAAATTATTATTAATATTGTGGGATTTTTTTTCCAATTTAAGTCAATAAGCATTCAGGAAGTGCCCTGTATGTGCCAGATGGGCTGCACGGTGGTACAATGGATAGAATGCTGCGTTTGGAATCAGGAAGACCAGTCTTCCTGAGTTCAAATGCAGCCTCAGACACTTCCTAATTGTGTCACCCTGGGCAAGTCACTCAACCCTATTTCCCTCCTTTCCTCATCTGGGGAAGGGAAATACAAACCACTCCGGTATTTTTGCCACAAAAACCCCAAATTGAATCACAAAGATCCAGACATGACTGAAATGCCTCAACAAAAGTGTTTGTTGAATGGGAAGGTGAAGTGGTTAGATCTAATTATGCTTTTGGAAGATCATTTTGCCAGCTAAGTGGAGCATGGGCTGTTGTGGAGAGGTACCAGAGGAAGAGAGACCCAGTATCAGGCTCTTGTAATAGTCCAAGTGTGAGGTGATGAGGCCCCACATTACATCAAATATTCCTATACCATTATTCTGTTCTATCAGTCTACAAACCCTGGAAGAAGAAGAAGAAGAAGAAGAAGAAGAAGAAGAAGAAGAAGAAGAAGAAGAAGAAGAACAACAACAACAACAACAACAACAACAACAACAACAACAACAACAAAACATGAACTTTCTAAAAATAAGGATCATCCCCCTTAGAGAAGGAAATAAATTAAATAAAAATTGAGTAATTCTATCAACTCAGGCTCATTCATTACCATAATTTCATCTATTCTGAGAAGTGATCCTAAATCTTTTATTATTATTCTTTTGTTGTCAATATATCTTTTTAAAAGTATGCCATGCAAAATAACACTTGAGATTTGAGGGTGTGAATCAAGAGGATGATAATAGCATTCAAATTGATTTTTAAAAGATGTGTCAGAATTGAGTAGGTTTAAGACAGGGAGGAAAGGGAGGCATCTTTATTTTTTTTTTAAAGAAAGGTGTTCCAGGCATAGGGATCTATAAGAAGAGAAATATGTCAATATAATCAAGAATACATCAGATGGGAGAGAATTCAAAATTTGAAAGAAGGGCCACAAGAAGTTATTGCTATTGATCAAAAACATGCCAGTGAAGGCCTATATTAGGATAGTGGCAGTCAAAGAACATGAAATTACACAGATAGAAGTGGTTTACTCATCAGTGAGCCCCTTACAGTAGTGAATTTGAAAGTTTCCCATTGATACTCCTTCCTGCTCCCCATTCCCGATTTGAAAAATAAAAAAATAAAATGTAAATAGAGGGAAGGCAATAGATTTAGAACTAAACAAACTTCATAATGGATTGGGTCCACAGTAAAAACCCATAACTATACTTCTGGGTTTGATTCTGGCCCTTTGTTATATGCCCCTGCTTAATGATCTTGGAACGCATATTCCCTGATTCCTATATATTTACAAAGGACATTATATATTTATGTGGTATTTTTTCTCAGTAAAGGGCTAGATATAGGCCCTGATACTTGCCCTTTGGGTTGATTCCTGTATATATGCTTAGTAACATTATTTTTATACAGGCCTTACATTACTGGCTTAGTTCTCTTAGATTTTGTATTAGCTAACTGATTATGAATTGTAGAATACACTAACACACATATATCTACTCAAAAAATGTGGGAATCTCTTGATCCCTAAACCCCAAGGTCCACATGGCACCTAGCAGTAGGTGAAGAGTTAATTCCTCCTCAGTTGGAAGTTCATAACTACATCCTTTCAACCTCCCAAGGCACTATCTTCTGGTGTCCATTATTGCTAAAGCAGCAGAACAGTTTAAGGAATTTCCCAGCGGCAGCCTCCTTAAAAGCAAGGTCCATTGAAAAAAGTAAGGCAATGGTGACCAATTTTAGGGAAGCTTCTATAATTAGTTTCCTATCCTGACAAGCCTCATTTCACATTTAGTGCTCTGCTTCTTATTTTAATAATCTTGTGAAATTTAGGCATGCTTAAAATTCCTCACCTTATTGATAATTAATTGAGATAATTTTCCCAAATATAAATGTCCTACTTTCTCTTTTGTTTTATCTAAGGCAGGGGAGAGCATTTCTTTTAATAGGAAAAACATGTTGATGAACTGATCATTTCCTGTCCTGCGATGTTCTATTAAGTAAACATGAATTAGCTTTGCTAAATGCTGAGCAGGAGGGTCTCACCCTCACAGACTGAAGAAAATAAGCAGCTCACCACGTCCATTTAATCCCAGAATCAAATATCAAAGTGTGTTTCACCTCTATAGAGGGGTCTTCTATTGCCTAAATAGGATTGTTTGGTTTATAATTTAACAAAGTGCTTCTGGCATACTCTATTCAGTTATCTCTCCTTAGTGCTTTCTTCTAACTAAGGCAGTTTCCAAACAAAACCAAAGAGAAACAAAAAGGCAAGAAAGTCTATAACAGGCACATTAAATAACCAAAGAAAGAGGAATATAATTTTACTTCAAGGCTTAAAATATGTTAAGAGGATTCCCACTAGCCTCAATGGTTATTTAACGTTTACAGAAACAAGATATGATAAGGTTTTTTGTTTTGCTTTGTTTTAGTCACAGTCTAAAGGCTTTATTTCTGACTCCTGTCCTTTGAACTTCCTATAATTTCTTAATTCATCTTAGTTCAGTAAACATTTATTAAGCACCCACTATGTGCCAATCACTATCTTAGGCACTGAAGATAGAGAAAACTTCTATTTCTTTACCTTTTCCACTTCTTATTTCCCTAAGGATGACCTCAATTGTTTTGTAGTGTTCCTTTCCCTTTTCCAGTATTCGCTTCCTTATGTTCATAGAAGCCATCTGTTCCAACATTCTCTTATGAGTCATTAGCAAATTCTTCCACTCAAGACTGGGACAAAAAGATCAGATGATCCACATTTTTCTTCTCCCTGTAAATAAATTCTATGTTTCCCTGAGCTGACTAGCAACATATGAGTGACACCTAGTTTGTATATCATTTTCAAGATCAGTTTATTTCTTTAGTTATTCCTCTATATACTTATAGTCATAGACTTCTGAAAATTGAAAACAGGAAGATATATGATTCTTTCTCCTCAATGGAAAATAGATATATTTGTTAGAATTATTAAATTACCTAGATTTTCACAAAATAATAGTACCAAAGGAAGACTATAAAGAAAGGAGAAATAGGTGATCAAATCAAGAAGTCACATGCAAAACCTTTGAACATCAAGCATTTTAATGAGGTCATTATAAGGGTTTAGAGTTTGCAGTATTATTAAGGGGTAGGCACGGTAGTGTGTGTGCAGCAGGGGTAAGAGAAAGGAGTTATTCCTTTATTTTTAATTTTTGATTCAGAATTAAAAATATACTAGGTCAGTCAAGAAAGACCATTTTTATCTTGTTAATAATAAACATGCTTTTAATGATAAAAGAGTCGAGGGTCCAGGGTATTTGAAAGTCAAATTTCTCTTTCTATCATTCAATTTTTTTTCATGATCAAATGTGTTGATATACCTCAAGGCAAAGACTAGGCTTGAGAGTAGAGGAGAGAAAAAATGCTAAGAACAAAGAAAGGCTTTGTATGGGAATCTCAAGAGGAAAAAAATAAGCAAGACAGCTATGCTAAGGGAAGTACTAACAATCTGTAATCCAGTTAGTTGTAGTTCTTTGTTCTGTCAAAGTTGTTTTTATGGGTTTTAAGGAAGAAAATATTTTTAGGAAAAGATTGGATAAAGGCAAATAGACAGGAGATCATGAATACCCATTTAAAAAAAAATCAGAGTGATAGGTAATTCAAGCTGGGACAAATCTAATGGAAATGCCATGCAACTGGCAAGATACTCTCTCTCTCTCCTACCCCATATTTATGAAGGTCTTGACTTTCAGGGTTTCAAGACCTAGAACTGGTATTATCTATTATGGACAGGGAATGATAATTCTTCCTTCTCATGTAAATTCAGGATACATTTTCATTGTTTTAAAGGACAAATGATACTAATAAGATTCAGGATTTTTATTCCCCTCTAGGCAAACACATTTTAAATCCAGTTAAAGGAGTAACTTGCTTTGAGATCTGAAAGTCTTTAGTTCAAGTCCCAGGAGAAGAGAGAATTGTTTCCTCTCTTAAGCTGAAAATTGTGGCTGGAAAATAGTACAGACCTCAAATCAAACACTGTGAGATCATGGACTGATATTTGAATACTCTGCCTTTTTTTCCATCATAAAACTTGCCTGAGTCAGAATTTTAAACAACTATAGAATAATTGGTCCAAATTTATATGTAGAAATTTTAAAAGAATAAGCTCCTACACTTGACTTCACAAAAAATAACTTTTTAGGCATAGAATCAGGGAGTTGTGGCTACTCAAGGGTTAATTTGAAAAAAAAAAAGATCTAGGGTTTTCAGTGATCTACAAGCTAAATATATACTATGACAAGGCAAACAAATAAAAAATGAACACTTTTTGTTAAAGGATCATAGGGACTAATAAATATTTGGTGATTGTCTTATTGGATTCTACTCTGGTCAGACAACAACTAGATGATAGTATTTGGTTCTAGTCCTCACCTTTTAGCAATATCATGACAAATCAGTGTGCATTCAGAAGAAGGTAATAGGATTGTGAGAAGACAGAAAGTTATGTCATAAAAGGATTGGTTGAAGGCTAGGGATGTATATCCAGGAGAAGAAAAGACTTATAAGTCACATTATAACTGCTTTAAAGGATTTAAAGTGCCATCAAGTCACAGAAGGTTTAGATTTGTTCTGCATATTCTTGGAGGACATAACTATTGGCAATGGGGATGGATGGAGTGGGATGGGGAAGTTGAAGAAGTGGATTTCAACTTACTCATAAGGAAGACTTCTTTTTGCTGAATCTGTATAGAAACAGAATGAGTTGCTGAGATCATGGCTTCTCCCTCACTGGAGCCTTCAAAGAGAACCTGGAGGATAATTTTCTTGCATTCTTTCTCAGGAATAGGTTAAATTTGAAAGACCCTCAAATTTGGACATTCTCCAACTAGGAGATTCTCCTGTGCTGTAATTCTATAAAGTTAAGTAGAAAGTCTCTTTGCGTAGAGCCCAGCACAGAAATCAGAGGCACAGATATCTTCTTATAGCCCCATACCAAACCTGAAGGAGTTACCCATTTAACTATTTCTAAGCTGCCTTCCTGGATAGGAAGGATGTACAATAATATATTCAGAACTAAGAGAACCTCAAAAGCCTTCTAGTTCAATTTCCTTATTTTACTAAAAGGAAACTAAGGTCTAACATCATTAAGTACAATTACTTAAGGTCACTGAGTTAGTACCAGATGACTAATCCATCCCAAGAGCTGGTAAGAATGTGGTAACCCTGTACTATGTTGCATCATCAACTTCTTAATTGGTTGTGATACAGTGGAGTGGGGTGGGGAAAACTGATTCTAAAAATTCTAGTCAGAGGATTTGCATTCAAATCTTGTATCTGACTGGTAATGCCTATGTGATATCAGACAAGTTCAATTACCTTCCATGATTCTCAAAAATTTTAGTCTATAAAATAAATAGGTTGAAGTAGGTGGTCTCTGAAGAACAATTTAGATCAAGATCTATGATCCAATAAACCTATAGATAGCTGGTGGTACAATAGATAAAGTGCTGGGTTTGGAATGAGAAAAACTGAGTTCACATCTAAACTAAGTCACTAGCTGTATGTTCTTGAACATGTCACTTAACTTTGATTTGTCCCAGTTTCTTCAACTCTAAAATGGGGACAATAATAGCACCTACTTCATTGGGTTATTTTGAGGACCAATTGACATAATATTTGTAAAAAGTGCTTAGCACAATGGCTGTACATAGTAGGTACTACATAAATGTTCATTTTCTTCCCTTCTCTTCAACCAGGAATTTATGTGAAGAAGGAACCTTAGAATAGTGCCACCAAAAAAGCATCAGGTAATTTGGGGCCACTGCGAACAAGTAATGGATCAAGAACTGTTCTAACTAGCCAGACTTGTTAAATGTAATCTTTCAAAACCTATTTGGGGAATGATGAGTAGGAAGAAATATTGGTCTCTAGAGAAGAGAGTATAGCAGGGCCTATAAAGTACTGTGGGAAGAAAGCAGGAGCTGGAGATTTTCATGTGGAAGATAGAATAGCAATGGGGAAAGCCACCATCGGGCTTTAATTGGAGAATTACCATGTCTATAGGACTGATCTTTTTAAAAACTCCAAGACTATCATAAATACCAAATTAACTACAGAGCACCTGTGAAGGAAGACTCTATCTGAATCTGGAGAAAGAACTAATAAGAAGGAGTATGTATAGAACACACACACACACACACACACACACACACACACATGGGTATGTCTATCTATCTATCTATAAATACACACACATACATACATACATATTTGTGTCTAATGATAATCATCTCTAGGGTGGGGGAGAGGAAAAAAGGGGGAAAAGAAATTTACATGACAGCTATTATATATCTAAAAGTAATAAAAAGTTGTATATAATAGATTTACAGCTGCATGTGCAATCATCTTTTTTTATTATACTGTGTTATAGAAATGCTTGGTTTATTCCATGAATTAAAAATAAAATAAAATAAATAAACAAGCAAATGAATGAATGAATGAACACATAGATAGATAGATAGAGAGAGAGATAGATAGATAGATTTAGAACTCCAAGCAGACTACTTTTGGTTTTGGCATCCTGCTGTTTCCTTTTTCAGAACTTCCATCTCCACAGCTGCCTCATCTCCATTGCCACCTAAAGTACCCAAAATTTAATCTTTTACTGAGGTATTAGCAGGGGAAAGCTGATAAGGCTTAAGGTATCCATCTCATGTTAACTCTTAGTGACTAAAACATGATTTAAACCCTTATAAATGATTCTCTAAGAGGAGAATTCTAGAAATATTTTGGGGTGAGTTTCCTTAAGTACAATCTTGAAATAATACCCAAAACTGGACTTCTGGAGCCTGAGGGTGAAGAAGACCTGTGAGAGAGGCTGGATGGTGCCACTGAAGAGTCTGCTTCTGAGGGAGAGAGAAAGGAGAAAACCTGGGGAACAGGTTGATTGAGAGATACCATCTATATTGCACAACACCTTCATCGTGCCACCTGTTGTTATGTTCAATGTTAGGAAAGAAGCTTCCAGTTTCCCATACAGTCCAATCTGCATTCTCTTCCCTCCTGCTCATAGTTCTATTACACAATAGAGTTTATCCTCCTAACCCTAAACAATAGAAAGAAGTGAAAGATAAGAGAAGGTATGGTTAAGAGGCATGGCAATGGAGAAAAACTCAGTAATCATCTCCCCAAATTCCAGGATGCAGAAAAAAACAGTCTTCTGTCCTGCCTCTGTGTGTGTGTGTGTGTGTGTGTGTGTGTGTGTGTGTGTGTGTGTTTTGGAAGTAAAGTTGCTATGGTGTGTATACCAATGTTGCAAGGCCCAGAACTATAAGACTGGGTCAGAGGACCACAGGGGAAGAATCACATCCTGATAAATGCCAGTTCCCTAGGGGAAAAAAAAAGAGACCTCATTATTCCACCCTAGTTATGATTCACATAGGCACTCACTTCTTAGGTTGCCCATGACTGATTATAAAACTACACTAATGGCAAAGTTTCAATACTATGTGGACCTTAAAATGGTCAGTAACAAATCATTGTGCATGAAGGTGGTTTTGATCACATATTCACAATGCCAGAGCTGTCCATGGTTCTTCCTTTCACTCTCTTCTTCCTACTTCTTCCATCAAACCCAACCACATGACTGATATGTTAACAATTAACAATATGTTAATAAAAGTTAACAAACTGATGCTTTCTTTTATTTATTTATTTGAAATAATAGTGAGTAGCTAAGTTTGTGATCATTTAAATCATCATGTTCAAGAAAAGGGTTGTGTTTCAACAACATAGGTTCATAATAGGTTCGCTATTAGTCCTCTGTTTTCAAAGTGGACCAAGGATATCTTAATGTCTTAAATTTAGATGTCTTAACTTTCACATGAACTGGATATATAGGGAGGCAGAGTTGCATAAAATAATCAGCCTCACTCTCTCTTCCAGAGGCATCAAAGGCCAGTGGCAAGACAAGCATTAAAATGACTGGCAATAGTCTGAGATGCACTGGGTAACCTTTTTGTCTTTGATGCTGACCAAACTCACAGCCTACTTCACAGCCCTTGGAACAAATTGTTCTAATCTGTTGATTCCACCAGGAGAAATCTTCACATTTCTTCTTCACATTCTTCACACAAATAGACATTCCCCTAATTCACCAATGGGTTTGAGGCCCATCAGTTGCTTTTAATCTGGTTTAGCCTGTCTGCCAAGTTGGTTTTACCAGGGTGTTGTGTCTGCAAAGGCTACAGCTTTTTGTAGCCACAGGTGAGAGTTTAGTTCATAAATATAGATCTTAGAGGGACCTTCAAGGCTTTCTAATCCAACTCCTTTATTTTCCAGTTGAGAAATCTGAAGCCTGTGGAGAGTAAGTGACTTGCCCAAGGTCACAGTGGTAGTGAGGACCATAAGCAAGATTTGAACTCAGGTCTTCTACTTCCAGAACAACTGTTCTGTATCACAGCATATCCACTACTGACAGATAAACAGAAACACAAACCCCAAGAGCTTACATGAAGCATTAGCAGTGCAGACTGGAGTGATGTCCTTTTGTCAGCTAATATGACTGCTAATTCTAGCACAATTAAAAGGAACTCCTCAGCATCCAAAGCTTCCAAAGCTAAAAATCCATGATCTAATTCAAAGATCTGAGAATATATGCTGGAGGCTAAGATGAATGATGGAATTGGGTTCCTGATAGGGGCTTTTCTTTTGCAACAGGTGATAACAGGGTATGAGGGCAGGGGAGGGCTAGTGTTAGGTAATCTGAATGAGTTGATGTATAATTTTTTTGCTTTTTTGTGGGGGGGCAATTGGGGTTAAGTGACTTGCCCAAGGTCACATGGCTAGTTTTTTTGTTAAGTGTCTGAGGCTGGATTTGAACTCAAGTCCTCCTAAATCCAGGGCCGGTGCTCTATTTACTCTGCCACCTAGCTGCTCGATGTACAAAATTTTTACTCCAGATGCATAAAACACCACAGTAATTGTTTCTTTTCTACTTAGACATTAGCTTTTTTATATGAATTTGTCAAATATATCAGAAACTGATTGTAAAATGCTAATATGTGTTGATATTTAAAGGTGCCAGATAATGTATAGAAAAACTGAAATAGTAAATGATGAGATCTTCTTGAAAGACCTGTATTAGAAGGTGGAACTGAATCTCTTTCCCACCAGACTGAGAGAGGCGAAGAGGACCACCAAAGAGAGATACTACATGATAAAAAAGGTAAGAAGGGTGAAGTTAAGGGGATAGAAGTGGGGAGGAAGAAGTGTGGCCCCCACCTTTTTTCTGATGCTCTCATCTCCTTTACTGTCACCTCTTTCAAGAGGATAAAGCTGAGTACCTCTATAAGTATAAAGAGCAGTATGAATTTAGTGGCAACTTAGTTTGTGTTTCTACTACTCCCTTTTAGAAAAGAAAGCAAGGAGACTTGAGAAATGCCTCCCTGTACACTCCAGGTTATCAGTTAATGAAATCTTTTATTTTTTTAATAGAAAAAAGACTTCAATTGCATGAGGGAAGGGTAGAAGGAGGTCTGAAAGTGGAAAGGTAAAACAATCCTTGTCAGAAAGTCAGAGAATGGAAAAATGTATGTGAAGGGAGGGAAAAGGACGACTTAAGAGTTAGAACTTTAATAAAAGAGAGAGACTCTTTCTGAAAAGGGAGAGACAGAGACTGAGAGACAGAGAGAGAGACAGAGAGAGACAGAGAGAGAGAGAGACAGAGACAGAGACAGAGACAGAGAGAGAGACAGAGAGAGAGAGACAGAGACAGAGACAGAGAGAGAGACAGAGAGAGAGAGACAGAGACAGAGACAGAGAGAGACAGAGAGAGAGAGAAAGAGAGAGAGAGAGAGAGAGAGAGAGAGAGAGAGAGAGAGAGAGCTAGATACTCAGAGGAGAAAATACCAGCTTGTGCTCCAGGGAATTACTATATTTGTTTTCTTGTTGTTGTTTAGGTATATCTGACTCTTTGTGACCCCATTTGGCTTGCCAAAGATATTGGAGTGGTTTGTGATTTCCTTCTGCAGCTTATTTTACAAATGTGGAAATTACAGCAAACAGGCTTAAGTAACTTACACAGCTAATAAATGTCTAAGGTTGGATTTGAACTCAGGAAGGATTCTTCTTGACTCCTTATATAATGCTCCATCCACTGTGCCTCTTTTGCCATCAGGTGTAGCTAAGTGGTTCAATGGATAAGGAGCTGATCCAGGAAGAACTGAATTCAAATTAGTCCTCAGACATTTATTTTCTATGCGACCCTGGGTAAATCATTTAACCTCTGTCTACCTCAGTTTTCTCAAATGTAATAATAATAGCCTCTACATCCCAGGAATTTTGTGAGGATCAAATGATGTAATATTAATCAGGACATGATTGTCTGCACAGGTAGTATCTTTCACAATCTCTTGATATGCTATCCATGAGCACCTGGTGCCATGGTCTTTTTTCCTATGACTGACTTCCATAGGGAGGCAATGCAGAGTACTAGAAAGACTGTTGAACTAGGATTAAGAAGACTGAGAGTCTAGGTCCATTTCTGTTACCAACCAACTTGCTGTGGGATCTGGGAAAAGTTGTTTTAAACTTTATTTTCCTCAGTTTCCTCGTTAGTAAAAGAAGGAGGTTGGACTACATGGTTTCTAAGATCCCTCTAAGATCTCAATCTGCACCCAAAATGCTTCCTGGTAAAGGCATTTTTCAGTGTTTCTTTAATTCATTTCTGTGACTTGACTTCTCAGTGAGTTCCATTTTCTTTCACTGGTTATTGCCTTCCTAGTTACAATTTAATAAAAAAAGCAATTTATGGCAAGAGACTTAGGCATGAGAGGGTATGGAAAAGATGTTGATTTTTCCAAATTTCTCTCCACTATTCTCTCAGTACTAATAGCCAAACAAAAGAGATCTTCTATTCTCTTTTATTCAAAGATTTTTTTTTTAGTTTAATCTACCTTGAAGGTTGTTTTTGCCATCTCAGCAAGCTTATTGTTTTCTGGTGCAGGACAAGAAATGGAAAAGAAACTTTAGATAGCAGATATAAAAGGGCCCAAAGAAAAATACTTCAATTTACCTTTTCCACTTTCAAATTCTTCCCACAGTTACCCTACCCCCCACTTCCCACAGATACCCCTAAACCCCTTAGATTGTTCTCCTAAAAGATATCTGGATTTGAGTTCTGATAGACACTACCTGACCATGTAATTACAAAGCAAAGCAAGTCATTTTCACCTCACTGCAGCTCAGTTTTCTTATCTAAATGAACCATTTCTAAGTTTAGGGAATCCTTTCACCCAACTCCTCCTTGCCCTAATGAGTCATATCCCAAGAGCCACTCTACTGGCTACATCTGTTTCTCAGGGCTCCAGAGGTACTGCTGGGGGGTTGCCATTCTTCTTTTAATAATACTAGATCAAGACCCTATTCTGGTATATTCTCCCCAATTTCAATTGCCAGTTAGAGTTAATATCTCTCTTATATCTTTGATACCCTCAAGTGATTACCATCTCTGGATCATTTAACCAAGTAACATCAATTTGCTTTTATAAAAGGATATTAATGAGAAGACACATGGAAATAAAGGTATAATCTCTTTACCACTTTGATCCCTAGGATTAGAGGGTTCAAAATATAATGCATTTGAACTCACCAATTTAACTTCAAAATTCAGTACTACTCATGGACAATTTGTTTTCTCTTGTAGGGCCTATCATGTTGACTACAGGGTCAACCACTCCTAGATTGAGTCCCAGTCACTCCTCAGTACTGTGCTGTTAAACTACTGCTTTAAACTCAGGCTCATGGATTTCTGGTGCCTTTCCCAACTTTTCAAAGTTCATAACTTTGCTGCCTATTCAATTCTATCTCTAAGATTCTCTCACTTGTCTCAGAAATGAGAGCACCATGTGTTCAAGGCTTCATTGCAGTTCTGAACAAGAGAAGCAGCCCCCATAACCCATATGCCCACAGGAGCTTATCTTTATTGCTAAAGAAAAGAGAAGGAAGGAAGGCCAAGTACCATCCACAGGAATTTTTTTGTATGTGTTCCAGTTTCTGATAAAACAGCCATCAAAAATCTATTTCTTCCCTACACATTTAGCAGACCAGAAACAATCTCAGCAAAGACTGAAGTGGAGAGCAGAATCTTCCATTATTCATTATGACACTCTTCCAGAAGCAGGTTCGTTAATTCTCCTCATGTGGCTTGGCATTGGGCAAAGTGCATTGAGTAAGCTCTATGGGAGGAGATTCCATTGGCCAGCCTCTCTTTACATATAAAATAATTTGTTATAGGTTAACAGGGTCAATGTAAATAAACTGCTCCATAAAGAGTCATAAAATGGGAGTTATTACTTTTTTTCATTTCTAAAATTGCAGCTGAGGAAGTAAGGGGGGGGGGGGCGGAGACCATGGTGATCAGGTTAATGGAAGGATGGAAGCTGCATGCTACTGGAAGATAGCAAAGTGATGGTGCAATGAAAACAGAGGGGAAGCATTCCCTCTTGAGAAGAAATCATGTGCCCTTGTGATGTTAAGGGAATCACTTAATAGGCCTATGTGATCTCATGGAGCCCATGGTGGGAAGAGATTGTTGAACAGGTGGAGCAGGAAGGGTTGGAGCAGGAAGCAGGAGTGAGACAGAGCTAAGAGAGAGAGAGAGAGAGAGAGAGAGAGAGAGAGAGAGAGAGAGAGAGAGAGAGAGCAGTCAGAACAGAGCAGAGCAGCTAGCTGAGTGAAAGAGGGAGTTATTTTTGCCTGGGAGAAACTGTTCTGTGGGGTGGCCAATTGGGAGAAGGCTTGGGACGTTTGTGTTCCCTGCATTGGTGTGGTGACATATATGGACTTTGTCTTAAGAAGAATGGTTGGAGTGTTGGTGCTCCCTGCATTGGCAATGTGTATAGACTTCTTTGTTCTATGATGGATTTGCCTTACTGGTGTTTGAATAAATGTCTTAGTTTCATCTTCAAGGAAAAGAGTCTGTTATATGTTGTGATTCAAACCTGAGAATATGCTTGCATATTAATAGTAGCTACTGTGGTTATTGCATTGGCTAAATAACCCTTTATTCCCAAGTTGTTTTAATTGAATGTCATCTATTTTTCTCATTATTATTCTTTATGTTGTCTTTTTAAAATTCTAATCTTATCTGTAATGAGTTGTAATGGGTCTATTTGTACACACAGAAGTGACTCAAGGATAACTCCTAGATCCATATAAATTATTTTAAAATATATTTCATTCTTTATGGCATTATTTGTGCTTATCACATCTAGCACAAACAAATTATTTTCTTAGATAAAGTGTTTATGATATAGAAGCATGTTCTCATATATTTATGGCCATACAACCTTTAAACATGAGGTAATTATTCATTCAATTATTCATTCAACAATTATTAAATAACTAGTTCCTAAAAATCACTATTTTAGACATGGAGGCAAGACATAAACATCAATAGGGACTCTACCTGAAGGAAGATACAATGTAGGAATGAACTCAAAAGTCTGTATTGTGACTTCAGATTTTGATGTTGTCTCAG
Organism: Gymnobelideus leadbeateri; assembly: GCA_011680675.1. Taxonomy (NCBI): domain Eukaryota; kingdom Metazoa; phylum Chordata; class Mammalia; order Diprotodontia; family Petauridae; genus Gymnobelideus; species Gymnobelideus leadbeateri. The sequence continues at coordinate 22,819 of WOXC01007196.1, read as the reverse complement.
CTAAAACAGAAAGTTCATTACTAGGAATGATCAATCTAGATTAGGGCCAGACTTGGAATTGGAAATATTTGGTTTGAGTCCAGCTTTAAAAATTTTATTAGCTCTGAAACCCTAGGAAAGTGACTTCACATTTCTAGTATGTAGTTTCCTCATCTTTAAATATGTATAATAATGTCATGTATCTCATGAATCAAATGAGATACATGTCAAGACTTTGATAAATCTCCAAGTATTATATAAACATCAGCTATTTGTTATTGTTATTGTTTATTATTGTTAAATCAATGAAATGTAAAACCTTCTGTTCAGTTTTCCTTAAACTCCTAAGGTCATTCACATTACCTTAGATATATAATTTAGAGCTGACTGAATTACAGAAGCTTGATTCCTTTTCTCTCAAAATATATATATATATATATATATTTATAACTGTCTAAATCTACAACTTCCATGACATTTGCACATTTCAAAGAGTTTTGAATTCAGTACTTGAAAATCAAAATGATTGTGAGTCTAGCCCTAGAGATGAATTCGTAGCAGCATCATTAAACATAATGTAACAGAAATGTAAGAAGGGAAGACATAACATTTGGGGAGTGGTATGTATGCAAGATGCAAATGAAGAAGATCCTGGCAAAGCAAAACAGGGTGATTTAAGGCTAATGCTCAAATTGGTTTTGCAGCAAGTAAGACACTTGTCTCTCATTTTCAATCATGCCTCTGTTTGTAGAGCACATTGATGGGCTGTCTTGATAGCAAAATTATATTAATTAAAATTAAATCTAGGGGGTTAATATTTCTACCAATTTCAACTGTGAGACAGAGAGAATTTGAGAGAGAAGGAGAGAGAGAGAGAGAGAGAGAGAGAGAGAGAGAGAGAGAGAGAGAGAGAGAGAGAGAGAGAGAGAGAGAGCTTAAATAAAACTAATAGAAATGAGACTTCATTGTTCCAGGAGTATCAACAATATTGTCTGGTAGCAAACTGGAGGACCTAAACCCTGGGTCAACACTCACATATCTGATGAAAAACAGAGTATAAACTTCCTGCTTCTCTCAGCATTTTATGACACTGGAAATTATTCAACCTATCTGCTATAAAGCTTGTGATAAGACATGAAGGTGGGGAGGCATTTGGCAGCAGCTGTTAACCCACCTGCAGAGACAACTTCTGTCTCATTTCATCTGTTGAATTGCTTGAGCCACCAGACTAGCATTTTCTTGTTCTCAATTAAAGGAAGCATAGAGTCTTTGGAGATGGGTCCAGAAGAGAATGTCAGAGAGTCTGTAATGTCTGAAATGTTAAGCTGTCTCTCTCTCTCTCTCTCTCTGTTTAAATATTGGGCCACCATTGAAATCAGGGTTTATTTAAAGATGTGAAGTCCGCTAATGGCAGGAAAGTGAGAAACCTTCATTTAAGAAGCAGTGCCATCTATACACATGCACCTGTGCCTGAAGTGGGAATGTTAAATCCTTTATTTATGTGCATCTCATTTTATAAGCTTATGCATAAGAAACCACCTCTGTATCAGCAAGATGTACAACTCAATGCAGTTTTTCAGGGGTTTGATTTGTCCAAGGGAGAGCTGATCTTAATATCTGCCTATGTGGGAGTAAGCTGGTTTGCATTAAAAAGGCATCTTTATCCTTAAAAAAAAAAATCAATTATATTGCTTTAAAATTAGGACTGCCAACCATATTTTCTAATTCTTTAACCAGGCCAGAATGCATGTGGATTTGCTGAAAGCAAGGCATGATTACGGAAATTCACGTTTAATAAAAACAAAGTGTAGCAATACCAGCCCAGAGAAATGCCGATTGCCATATTAAGGGATGCAGTACAACCCCAGTTTGAAGTATTCTAATTGTAAGGGAATGAGAAGCAGGTTATTAAGCCCAAAGCAGTTTCTATTTCAGGAAGCTACTTAAGGGAATGCTTAAGCTGAAAAAAATCCTAGAAATTCAAAGTCAAGGGTTCCCCCCCCCCCACCCTTTCTTTTTTTCCCCTCATGTACTGTTAGCTATAACAAGGGAGAAAGAAATTGAACTGAGTTTTAAGAAAACCAAATGTAGCCCCCAAAGTGTAACTGATGCACATACCATTCTGACTTGGCTATACTATCACATTGTTCTCCAGTATCTCCATCTTCATTAGAAGGAGCATGCCTTCTGATGGGAGTAGCCAGCATGACCAGTACAGAAAAATTAGTAATATTGGTCTACTGTGATAACACATACCATGCCTTGGGCAAAAGTCTAACATTTACTTGCAAATCAACTCTTCAGGAAGGATGGTCTTCAATACTTCTTTCCTTACCTTGCTCCTAATAGAGAATCATGGTATGGATGAGAATATGCTACAGAATTATGGCTGCTTTTTAAAGTATGTAGCACACTTCCTGGCATATAGCATGTGTTTATTAAGTTTTTGTTCCATTCCCTCTTCTTTTATGAAGAAAGTATAGATAGATAGGTAGATCAATGGTGTCAATGGGGGATGGCATTTATTTGACCTAGGTTAGCAATTTTGCTTTAAGAAACCATGAAGGAGAGAGACACATGGGTGAAAAAGAAAGCAATGGATCTCTGTAAGGGTTATGGGATTTAAAGATCATCCATGCCCCATTGGACTTGCTGACATAACAGGAAGGGGTGGGGCAAGAGGAAGCGGAAGCCAAGCTAGAGTTCCTGTAGTGACTGGCAGCAGCAGCAGCAGTAGGGGCCAAGGTGGAGGTGGAGGTGGCGGTGGATGCACGAACCCTTTTTTTTGAGCCAGCCAGAATTTCTGCTAAGGACTCCTGCTGAGGTCTGCCAGGGACCAGAACTACAGGGGCCAAAGCTGCTGGGAGCACACTTTCTGGATGCTGAGCAGTTGCTGTGAGTGGGGAGAGGAGGACCTTTGCCTGAGGTGGCCTGTTCTGTTTTAAAGGCTTGAGAATGTGGGTGTTTACTACATTAACTACATGTGCCAACTTCATCACTACTGTGATGGCTTTGACTTTCTGGTTTTGGACTCAGTTATTTGGTATTTTAATAAATGTTCTAGCTTTATCCCCCATATAGAAAGCCTGGTATATTTTTTTACTAATAATCACATAAGCATATTTATAATTGCCATAGGCATTGTGAATATTGCATTGCTGATACAAATGGCGATGAGGATGGGATCTGCAGAGTAAAAGGAAAGTATGGGGGCTGGGATAATTGTTTGTTTCTCAGTTGTGGTAGCTGTGACTCTGTGGAGCTGTGGACCAGGAGAGGAATGGCCTGCATGCTGACTTTGGTGAGCTGAGAGCAGGAATGGTGAGCTGCCTGCATCAAGACCTGGGCAGAAGCCAGGAGCTGCTGCCTTCTACAGGAGGAGAAGGAATGCAAGAATTTAGAATTCAGCCACTGGACAAGATAAGGACTGTTCAGCAAAGCAGGGGCACTGAATGTGTTTACTTGCTGCATCCCACAGTTTGGGACCCAGGGGGAGGATGGACTTGTGACTATGGTAGGTGGGGTGAAGTGCCATAGACCCCCAAGGACCTCACCCTGTTGGTTTTGTTGCCCAGCCCCCTCTCTGGAATTGGAAGCAGGGTCTGGAGCAGTGTGAGGGGAAGGACACCCCCCCCCCCCCGACCAAGAGAACTTTATTTGGACTTTTTTATTTTGGATTGAAGAGATGTAACTGAATGTACTTTGTGTTTGTTTAAGGCCCTGTGGCCACTTTGGTAACTTTAGTTATGTATCTTGCAAATATGACCTAAGAGGTGTTAATGCTAATTCAAATGTAAACTGACTATGCTATGGGCATGAAAGATCTTGGTTCCCAATGTAATGGTAATGCAAATTTAAAGATCTTCCCTGCCCCTAGGCCCTTTGATAGGCTTAAGAGACTCTGAGAACCTTTCTTGATTTGAAAATATACTCTGCCCCCTAATAGGCTGAATGTGGTCACATGGACCCTGTGGCAAGAGGCTTAGTTTTTAGCACCACCCACACCTTGATACTTTGTGATTGGGCAATGGGTCAAGAGGGTGGTTACATTCTCTGGGCCAGGAGAAGGCTATATAATCCCTGATGTGAGGCTTTGCTTTGGGTCTCACTTTGAGAAGTGTTGTGTGACTTGACCAGATGAGACTCTGGGCAGCTGTTGAGAGACCCCTGGCTTTGAAAACCCAGATGTTGATGCTTCTCTCTCTGGTAACTGTGATTAAGTATGGATTATGTAATGGCTGGACAGTTTGGAAGCCTGTCTGCTGAAATGTTTCTCGGTCTTGTAATTTCTGCTTGTAACCTCCACACACTCTGAAGTTTGGGGTGCTGACCTTTTCCCCCTGAACTAGATAAATTATATGTTTGATCGATTAAAGCAAGATTGTTAACCCATTTTGAGTTGCTTTCCTTTAGAAAAGCAGATCTAAGAACTTGTGTTGGCAGCCACACTGGGGATGCTGGGGTGTTCCTGCTACAATCTCCCCCTCATTTCCATTGTTATTTGGTAATATCAGCACTTCAACTGGACTGAAAAAGACAGATGTGTGGAATTTCCTTGAACTGTATCATTTTGTCTAACAAAGATCTTAGGAAAGCAAAAGCCACAAGTGCTTATACTACCCTCATTTTCAGTAGTCTATGATAAAGCACCACATGCCCCACCCCAGTTAAGTCTCGAATGACTAGTGAATTTATGAGAAGTAACCACTAACACCACATCAACTGCAACAACCCAATTATGAATTCTGCTTCATATTACTTATGAGGAATGCATTAGCAATGTTTATTTACATAGTTTGTATTGTATTGTATACTATTGTATTGTAGTCTGGATTATAAAGGTAGGTACCCAAGGTATGGGAGAATTGGGCAATTTATTCAGTACTGAACAGGAATAGCCAATTCCTGGTTAGACCTCCTGTGTGCTAAAGAATGTCTCATTATTAGGACAAAAAGTTAAGATTCAACATGGCTACATCACAGAAGCGAATATTTCAGTTACTTCATCAATTATTTAAAAAAGAAAATGAACTAGACACCTATGATATGCCCAATAGTACACTACATATGGTGATGCAAAGGCAACTCTTTGACCTCAAGGCATTTGTATTCTACAGGGGGAGGAAAGATGTTTGCATATCAATGTATACAAAAGTATATGAAATAAATATAAGTAACTGGAGGGGAGAAATTAAAAGGAAGTTGGGAATTTGGAGAGACAGAGATGAAGCTAGTATATTGTAAAGATGGAGGAAAGCTTCTGCAAAGACATGGAGGTGGGAAATGCAAGACATTGAGGGAGAGCAACAAGGTCAGATTAACAGATAGTAGAAAAGGCTAGAAGAACAGATTTAAGGAAAGTTTTGAAGAATTTGAATTCCAGAGAAGTTTTTATTTGATCTTTGAAGTAATAAGAAGGGATGAGAATTTATTGTATAAGGGAGGGACACAGCCAGATTTTTATATTTAAAAAATATGCCTTAAAGGGGCAGACCCAAGATGGCAGAGTAACAGTATGGGCTTCCTTGAGGTCTCCCCCAAACCCCTCCAAATACCTGAAAAAAATGACCCTAAATAAATTCTAAATTCCAACAAAATGATGGAGTAAAACAAATCTCAAACCCAATATAGCCTGAAAGGTTGATAGGAAGGGTCCATTGTGCTAGACTGGGAGCAGAACACAATTCAGTGGGCTGGCACAGCCCCACTGGTGTAGGACTCCTTTGTGAAGTAGGGTGAAGATAGGGTGAAGCAAGCCTTACAGGACTGAATTACTGGCAGCCATGAAGGTTTCCAGACTTTTCAGCTCACAAATGTCAAACAGCATAGAAGTTTGGTGGGAAAATGTACAGATCCCATCATACCAGGCTGGTGCCTATACATACCTCTCTGGTTGCCTCCACAACTCTGGGTGCCTCCATGCCCTTGGGTTGTCTCCACGAACCCCTTGGAGAGTTCCTTTATAGTCACCTCTACAACTCTGGTCACCTCCACAAACCCTGGTTGCCTCAATGAACCCAGTCACCCCCAGGACCCTTGGGAGAGTTTGCTCCTCCCGAATAGACAAAGGAGTCCTACACCAAGGTGTAGTATATAGCCTTGTTGTTTATTCTTTTCCTTGTTCACAACCTTCTCTTCACCTCTTCTCCTCACCACACCCCTGTTCATATCACCTCCCCCTTTATCCCCTTTCCCCGACTCTGTTCCCCCACGTGCCTCAGCAACAGGCTCCTCACAGGACGGGAGTCCTCCCCTGTTAACAATGAGTACTCAATACCCTGTAATCCTTGAACCTGTGTTGGTTCGGAGGCAGGGGTGGTGGTGAGCAGAAACACACACTCAGGTGCCTCTGGGACCCAGCCTGAGTTGCACTGTCATCCTGGGTTCTCTGAGAGTTCTCAGAGTTCCAGTAAAGTCTTAAAGGGCCCTTACAGGAAAACTCTGTCAGACCTGGGTGATGGAGGAGCACAATGTTGCCCCAACGTGTTGGAGGTGGTGGTGGCAGCAAGAGCAGCAGCAGTAGCAGTAGTAGCAGCAGTGGCTGCTTCCAGAGTTCCAGAACCACAGATGGTATAGGGATCAAGGGACTGATCAGAGGGGGATTGCAAGGATCTCTTTGCTGTCACTCAGGCAGAATTCTTTTGTTTTAAGTTCCTTGGATTTGGAGATTTCTGTAGTTTTGGTTGGCAGTCCTGGGGTGTGAAGGAGCAAATGTGGTAGAGAATATGGTGCTGTGGAGAGGTAATACTCCTCACAGTTCCAAGGCAGAATAAAGTGCACAGACCAGAGCACAAACCAGGAAAGGAACAAGCACCTGCCCTTTGATCATAACACTTTGGAAGAGCTGAAAATTTACAGGACCCTAGAAATATCTCTGAAAATAGGTACATAAAACCCCTGAAGCTTGGGAGAGTATACCCACCCCTAACCCCACAGGAAGCAGAGTTCTACCTTGACAAAGAGTTAGAAAGTCAAATATTTGGCTGGGAAGATGAGTAAACAGCAAAGAAAAAATCTCGGACTATATGATCTTATGTTGGTGACAAAAGTCAAAACATACAATCAGAAGAAGACAACAAAATCAAAGGTCCTACATGAAAAGCCTCCAAAAAAATATGAATTGGTTACAGGTCATTAAAGAAGTGCAAAAAGATTTGGAAAATCAATTAAGAGAAACGGGATGGGGCACAGCTAGGTGGTGGAGTGAATAGAGCACTGGTCCTAGAGTCAGGAGGACCTGAGTTCAAATCTAGCCTCAGACACTTAACACTTACTAGCCATGTGACCTTGAGCAAGTCACATAACCCTATTGGCCCTGCCTTTCACCCTCTAAAAAGAAAGAAAAAAAGAGAGAAAGAGAAATAGAGGAAAATTGCAGAGAGAGAGAGAGAGAGAGAGAGAGACAGAGAGAGAGAGAGACAGAGAGAGACAGAGAGAGACAGAGAGAGACAGAGAGAGAGAGAGATATGCAACTTGCTAAAGGAGACCACCAAAAATACTGAAGAAAATAACAATATAAAAAATAGACTAGGGGATGGAGGCAAGATGGTGGAGTTAAAATAGGAACTTGCTTGAGTTCCCACTCCAACTATCTCCAATACCTGTAAAAAAATGAATCTAAACAAATTTTAGAGCTACAGAACCTATAAAATGACAGAGAGAAACAAATTTCCCACTGAAGGCAGCCTGCCAGATCAACAGGAGGGGTCTATTACTCCAGGCTGGGAGCTGAGCACAATCCCACAAAATACATGCCATCCCAGACTCCCAACCCAGACAGGCCAGAGTAGATATCAGGAGAGTGAATCACCAGCAGCTGAGGTGGTTTCCAGACTTCTCAACCCATAAATTCCAAAGAGAAAGTAAAAGGTCAGTAGGGAACTCTGTTGAAACTGAGTGAGAGAAGAGCATGGTCTAGCCCCTGCCCCTGGGACAAAAGAAGTGGTGGCGCCATGGTGGCTGGAGCTGCTGCTGCATGGCTTCCTCAAGAGCTCCTGGCCTATAGATTGTAGGGGTACCAAGTGGCCATTAAGAGGGTAATCATGCTTGCTTTGACTTCTTTGGATATGGGTCACAGTCTTGGTTGGTGGTCTTAGGGTGAGGAATGCTAGCATGCCAGAACTTGTGGAGGGTGCCCTCCTCATAACTCTGACAACAACTCTGACAACAGCTGTGAAAACCCCAGAAATTTGAGAAATAGTTCTCTCCACTCTGGAAGCAGAGTTCTACCATGGCAAAGAGCTCAAAAGACAAGTAATGGACTGGCAAGGTGAACAAACAGAGGAAGCACAATCAAACCATAGAAACTTTTTGGGGGGACAAAGAGGATCAAAACATAGAACCAGAAGAAGACAACAAAGACAAAAGTCTTTCATCAAAAGCCTTCAAGAAAAATTTAAATTGGTTGCAGATTGTGGAGGAAATCAAGAAGGATTTTAAAAATCAAGTAAGAAGTGCAGATTAAATTGTGAAAATAAATGAGAATGAGGCAAGAAGATCATGAAAAGTGAGTCAGCACCCTGGTAAAGGAGACCAAAAAAAAAAATACTGAGGAAAATAACACCTTAAAAAAGGGTCTAACTCAAATGGCAAAAGAGACCCAAAAAGACAACAAGGAGAAGAATGCCTTAAAAAGCCAAATTGCCCAGAGGGAAAAGGAATTTAAAAACCTCACTGAAGAGAATAATTCCTTCAAAATTTTGTTTGGAGAAAATGGAAGCTAATGACTTTATGAGAAACCAAGAAACTATAAAATGGATCCAAACAAATGAAAGAGAGAGAGAGAGAGAGAGAGAGAGAGAGAGAGAGAGAGAGAGAGAGAGAGAAGGCAGTGTGAAATATCACATTGGAAAAACCACTGGCCTGGAAAATAGATGCAGGAGAAATAATTTGAAGAAATTATTGGACTACCTGAAACCCATGATCAATAAAAGAGCCTAGAAATCATCTTCTCAAGGAAAATTGTGCTGATATGCTAAAACCACAGGGGGCAAAATAGAAATTGAAAGACTTCAGCAATCACCTCTTGAAAAAGATTCCCACAAGAAAACTCCTAAGAATATTATAGTCAAATTCCACAATTCCTAGGTCAAGGAGGAAATATTATAAGCAGTCAGGAAGAAACAATTTGAGTATTGTGGAAACACAATCAGGATAACACAAGATCTAACAGCTTCTATATAAAGAGATCAAAGGGCTTGGAATATGATATTCTGGAGGTCAAAGGAACTAGGATTAAAACCAAGAATCACCTACCCAGCAAAATTGAGTATAATACTTTAGGGGGAAATATGGAGATTCAATGAAATAGAGGCCTTACAAGCATTGTTGATGAAAAGATTATTGCAGAACAGAAAATTTGGCTTTCAAATACAAGAAGGAAAAAAAAGCATGAAAAGGTAAACAGCAAAAAGAAATCATAAGGAACTTATTAAAATTGAGCTATTTATATCCCTACATGGAAAACAATAATTGTAACTCATGAGTTTTTTTCTCAGTATGAGGATAGTTGAAGGGAATATATATGTATACATACATATGTGTATTCATAGGATTTATTTACATACATATACATATGTATACATACATATGTATATTTATAGGATTATTTATAGTGTATGTGTATACACACATACATATATATGTGTGTATATATATATGAGGTTGTATATATGTGTGTACATGTATATATGGACAGGGGGCACAGGATGAGTTCAATATGAAAGGATGGCATCTAAAAAATAAAATTAATAGGTGAGAGAGGAATGTGGTGGGAGAAGGAGAAAGGGAGAGATAGAATAGTTTAAATTATCTCATATAAAAGAGGCAAGAAAAAGCTGTTCCAATGGAGGGGAAGAGCAGGAAGGTGAAATGGAATGGGACAAACTTACTCCCATTGAATTTGGCTTAAGGAGGGAATAACATACACATTCAATTGGGTATCTTACCCTACAGAAAAATAGTGGGGAAAGGGATAAGAAGGGCAAGATAGAAGGAAGGGCAGATTGGGGGAGAGGCTAATTAGAAGCAAACTTTTGAAAATGGACAAGGTCAAAGAAGAAAAAAGAATAAGTGAGGGGCAGTATAGGATGGAGCAAAATACTGTTAGTCTTTCACAGGATGACTATTATGAAAATGTTTTGCATAACTATACATGTATAACTTACATTGAATTTGCTTGCCTTCTCAAAAAGGATGGGTAGGTAGGGAAGAAGCGAAAGAATTTGGAATTCAAAATTTTAAAGACAAATATTAAGATTTTTTTCTACATGCACCTGGGAAATAAGATATACAGGTTATGCGGTATAGAAATCTAATCTTGCCGTGTAAGAAACTAAGGGGGAAGAGGATTGTAGGAAATGAGGGTGATAGATGGGAGGGCAGACTTGGTTAAGGGGCAATCAGAATGCATGCCATCTTGGGGTAGGGGAGGGGAGAGAAAGTGAGAAAATGTGGAACTCTAAATCTTGTGGAAATGAATGTAGAAAACTAAAATTATTAAATTAATTAAAAAATATATATAACAACAAAAAATTAATGAAAAAATAAATGAAAATATTGCTTAAATAGTTTTATGAAGGATGATATAGATGGTGAAAATGCGAGCGTGTAGCTGAGTAGTAGGTTGTTCAAATAGTCTAGGAGAGATGTTATAAGAGCCATAACTGCACTGGTGGCCATATAAATGGGAAAAAAAGGAAAAGAAAATGTAAGAAAGCCTGTGAAATTGAGTTTAGGCATGGCATGAAATAAACTGAGTCATAAAGGATGAATTTATTATTTCTTTGGATATAAATATATTGTTGTCAGATAAGTTATATAATTATATAGTTTCTCTTAATATATATGTATATGTATATGTAAATATATGTGCATTTCCTCCCCTTGAATCTCTAATTAAACCATTGTTGTTGTTCAGTTGTTTCCAACTCTTCATGACCCCATGAATCAGAGCAAATTATCACTGTCCATGGAATTTTCCTGTATAATAGTGTAGTGGTTTGCTATTTTCTTCTCTAGTGGATTAAGGCAAACAGAGGTTAAGTGATTTAAACAACATCACATAGCTAGCGTCTTAGACTGGATTTGAGCTCAGATTTTACTCATTCCATGGATGGCAATCTATCTACTGATTCACCTAACTTCTTCCATCTATACCATTACAATAATGAGTATAAATACTGTATATATACATGCATATGCACACACACATATACATTACAAATATACACAGATATGCATGTATACCTACATAAACAAGCATATGCATATATACATATATGTGTGCATATGTATGTATTTCATCCCTCCCTTTCAAAGAGGACCAATGACATTACAGGGTGATTTCTTGACTGAAGTGTGAATTGGATTTAAGTGAGGCAAAATTGCACAGTTATCAGTCTCACTCTCTCTTCCAGTGTCATTGAAGTCCAGCGGCAAGACAAAATTCAAGATGACCAACAATGACTCAGGATGAAATGGATGCCTTTGGAATCTTTGTTATCTTACCAAGCCCTAAGCACAACAAAACTCTTGATTTGACTGTCTTCATGGCCATTAGAACAAATTTTTCTCATCTACCCATTTCACCAGAGAAATGTCTTCAAATGCTTGGAGTAGATCCTCCTACCTAACCAAAGGGTTTGAGACCTGTCATTACTCTCAACCTTATTTAACCCCTTTGCCAAGATGATTTTACTGGGATGTGGATTCTGTGCAGGTGAAAGTTGAGTGGAAGTAGACACCAAAATGGATGAGCTGCCCTAAATGACCTCAGCTGAACTTTATACGACAGGTGTTAGTACTCCCTGAACATGCCATAAATATATGCATAGTGTATATACAGATATGTATTGTGTACATATGTATGCATGTGTGCATATATACTTGTATGTACATACAAATTTTAACATGAGGTTTGCAAATCACTTTCTATAAAGATAAATCAAGACAGATAATTTGCTCACAGCAATGGCATTTTAATTTTTTAAGTTTGCAATGTATCTTGCCAACGGATAAATCACTTATAAGATTTCCAGAAGAGAGAATAGAAATTTTTCAGGCTGATCATTCTTGATATTTATTAGATAACTGATCCTATATTAAAGATTACTTAAACATGGTGAAATGATATGATCTTGTACATTGGCATCCCTTCTTTGTAATAAATAAAGATTGAAAATGCATTATTATATACATTTATAAGAAACCTTTGATAATATGAAATCGTATACACTAATTTGACTAGCAACATTGTAATTGAAATAAGAATGGTTGTAAAAATTTGAATTCCAATCCTCTCTCACATGCTTACAAGCTGTTGTTTAACCTCTCATCAGCTACTTCATTCAAAAATGGGAGAACTGTACTACTGGAGTTTCAGGAGCACTATAGATATAAATCTATTATACTATTATGATGTACCTCATCCTACTGGGAATAAACTAGTATTTTGAATGTACCTTTTAAGGATGCAATTAACTTGATTTTTTGCTATTGTTGTTATTTCATAAATTGCATACAAAATTCATTCACAGGAGCAAAGAATGACTGCATCATATTTCCTGTGATGATCTATATGTGGGAAATGACACAAAAGTTGTCATTTTTTTTAAATATCATCAGAAAAGAAGGCAGAGTTGCCATGTGGTAAGGATATGGGAAGAGAAATAGTCAGCCTGAGTGCCACCATGAAAATATATATTAAAAAACATACAAACAAACTTAGAAACTAAAACCTGAGGTCTATTGTACTCAAAAGAATCTTTGAATAGATTTTAGAAGACACATGAACTAGGAAACTGGATGAAAAATACATGTTTATTGTCATTAATCTCAAATTTGAATTTAACATTTACTTTTTTATTTGAAATTATTCTAAAATGGGACAATAGGGACCATAAAACTGCCAAAGAGGCCTGTGATTCCCTCCCTCCAAAAAAAGGTAAAGAACTTATGCTGAAAAGAAATGACCATATTTGGCAGATACTCTGTAAAGGATTCAAGACAAAATAAATAAAACAAAATGTCCAGGTAGAGAAAACAAGGCTTGGTGGCAGTTTGTACTAATTATTGGAATGGCCACTTTTAGAAACTCACACATAAACTGATACATTGACAAGTTGAATTAAAAAAAGAAATACACACACATATGTATATGAGTATATATCTATATACCACACACACAAATGTATATATATATATATACACATATACATATATACACACATATACATACACATACACATATACATATACGTATACACATACACATACAATACACATACATATGTATATACATATACACATACACATACACACATATAGATATAGATATAGATATAGATATAGATATAGATATAGATATAGATATAGATATAGATATAGATATAGATATACATATACATATACATATACATATACATATACATATGTATGTATGGGCAGCTTGGTGGCACAGTGAATAGAGCACTGGCCTTGGAATCAGGAGGACCTGAATTCAAATCCAGCCTCAGACACTTAATACACACACACACACACACACACACACACACACACAATAAAAAAAACTAGCCATGTGACCTTGGGCAAGTCACTTAGCCCCAATTGTCCTGCCTTACCCCCTCCAAAAAAAGATGTGTGTGTGTGTGTGTGTGTGTGTGTGTGTGTGTTTATGTGTGTGTATGATGGCAGAGTATAAAGTCATGCAAAAGCAGCTTTCCAGATGATTACTACTGTGAACAGCTGATTACATATAGAACTTGATTACAGGTTCTGATTACATAGTATAATGAACTCTCTATTTATTCAATAACAAGTCAGAGTAAAACATTCACAGAAAATCAAAATACAGCATTCACCATATCACAACTCAACAATTTATCACTAAAATGGCCACATGGTTTTCACCAAAGTGGTCACATAGTTTTAAACAAAGTACAATCATTTAGTAACTCAATCATTTAGGATTTAAGGAGGCCTCCTTAATAGACACAAAGTACAAAAGTCAAAGTCCTCCACCCATGGGGTGCAATTAAGTTACAATTTCTTCAGTCACTACTCAGTACCCTATTTCATCAGTCACTACCCAGACAATATCATCTTGACTTGAGGCAGGATTTCAGCTTCCATGGTTCCTCTTCCATGGTCCCTGCTCCTGCCCAAATCTAACCAACTTCCACCTGAGTTCAAAGGCAGGCAGCTCCTAGTTCCTTGTCCTCTCCATGCAGTTCCTGCTCCACATTGAAGCTCACAGTGTCTAGTCCACCTCAAATCTCTCACAGTCTCTGTTCCTGAGAAGACAAGGTTTAACAAAGCCACAATAACATTCATGCACATTAACAAAACCACAACAACATTTGTACAAAGTACCAGCATCACAGTGATTCTTTCTTAGTCTTCAGCAGCTCCAGCTGTTCCTCAGAAGTCTTTGGCATCTCCAGCACCATAAGTTCAAGTTTTGCCACCACAAATTCCTTTCTCAAAATCAAAATCACTTTATCCAGCCTCCACAAGGTTTGCTCCAAGAAATTCTGTCTCAGTTCTCGATTCTTATTTCTCTTCTCAGTTCTCAATTCTCAGTTCAGTCTTCAGTCCAGCAGTAGCAGCCCAGCCTCCAGATGCTCACTGAGAGAAACTCTGTCTCTCTCCCTCCAGGAGCAGCTGCTCTGCCTCCACGATGCTTACCCCAAGAAATTCTGACTCTTCCAGATGGGGATTTACCTTATATGTAAGATGTTAGCTCCTCCCTATTCAGTCCCTTCCTGTTATGTCAACAACATGGGTTCATACCTTGTTTCTTTACAGAGGCTTAATTTGAGTGCTAAGTGCTAAGTACCTGTTAGCTTGGCAATACAAAAGGTCTTCAAATTTCATTACTATTACATTCCACTCCTTCAAGATCCTTAGCCTTACAATCTCAATCTTGATGGCTGTGGATCCTGGAACAAATAGAGGCACTATATTTTGTAATCCTACCAACTACACCATAATGTAAAACCATGCATGAACAGCTTTCCAGAGGACTGCTGCTGTGAACAGCTTTTCAAGGTTCTGATCATACAGTATAGTGAAGTCTCTACTTATTCAACAACAAGCTAAGACAAAACATTCAAAGAAAATCAAGGTACAACATTCACAATGTTACAACTTATCACAGAAAATCAAAATACAGCATTTACCACATCACAACTCAACAACTTATCACTAAAATGGCCACATAATTTTCATCAGTGTGGTCACATAGTTTTAAACAAAATATAATCATTTAGTAACTCAATCATTTAGTAACTCAATCATTCAATCATTCTTAAGGAGGCCTCCATAAGGGACACGAAGTACAAAAGTCAAAGTCCCCCCTTGTGGGGTACAATTAAGTTACAACTTCAACAGTCACTTCTCAGTACCCTCTTAAGGGGTAGTGGAAAGTACAAAAGCCATTCACCCCTAGGTCACAGAAAAAGTTCTGCCACCACAAATTTGAGTTTTACTACCACAGATTCTAGTTTTGCCACCATAAGTCCAACTTCAGTGTCAGTTCTCAGTTCTTATTTCTCTTCTCAATTCTCAGTTCATCAGTAGCAGCTCAGTCTCCAATGCTCACTGAGAGACTCTCTCTCTCTCTCTCTCTCTCTCTCTCTCTCTCTCTCTCTCTCTCTTTCTTTCTTCAAGAAATTCTGACTCTCCAAGCTGGGACTTTTCCTTATATACAGTATTAGCTCCTCCCTGTTCAGCCCTTTCCTGTTATGTCAGCAACATGTGTTCATACCATGTTTCTTTACAGAGGCTTAATTTGAAACTCAGTGCTAAGTGCCTGTTAGCTTAGCAATACAAAGAGATCTTCAAATTTCATTTCTATTACACAGAGTAGAAGCAGCAACCCAGACAAACTCTCCCAATCTTCACCTTAAAATATCTTTAAAAAAAATCTGGAATAGTGGAGTCCACAAAAGGTCAAGGTAAGGCATTTTCCAGACCAAGACAACTAAGGAGACTGGTAGAAAACACCTGTGATCCAAGGTCAGGGGCCAGACTGGAGTGCATGTGTCAGTAGCACTAGTGATGGACATTGGAAGTTGCTGCAGCAGTGGCAGGAGCAGCTTGGAACTCTCAGCCAAAAAATGATAAATGAGTAGGATAATTGGTCAGAAAGATTATGGTTGACCCTGAGCTGACAATGGACACAGGACTGGATCCTCTTCAACAATTCATTGCTTTACTCATACACAGTTCAGGGTCACAATTCTAAGGTGGAGAGAAGCACTTGTGGTCTGTCACAATGGAACAAGTGCTCTGGTCACAGTTCCAAGTATAAGAGTATTGCTAGCATTTGTGGCAGCAGGGGGAAAAGGGTCCTTCCAGGGAAAAAAGTAAACAAACAAACAAATGAAAACTAACAAATTACCAACAAGGAAAGCAGTGACCACAACTCTCCCAGGATCACACCACCTTGGAACCTCTAAAAATAAGCAGATTCTCCAGAACCAACTCTGAAAATAGCAGCACAAAAAAGCCTGAAGCTTGGGACAATGCCTCCCCATCCCCAGATAAGAAGATCCTACATTTTAAAATAAATTAAAAAATCAATAAATAGGCTTGAAAATGAACAAATAAAACAAAACAAAAGAAACTGACCCCCAAAAAATATCTCCTACAATTGCAGGGAAGACCAATATACAAACTCAGAAGAAAACAAGAACATAAAATAGCCACACAAAAAGACTCAAAAATGTAAATTGAACATAAGCCAATAAGAATTTCTGGAAGAGTTAAAGAAAGAGTAGATTGGTAGAGGAAAAATTGGGAAAAGAATTGAGAGTGATGCAAGAAAATCATGAAAAGAGAAATAATAATGTAGGGGGAAAACACATCCCCCAGAAAACTGAAGAAAAGAACATCTTAAAAAACAGAATGTATCAGATGGTTAAAGAGCCACAATGATTCAGTGAAGAAAAGTGCTCCTTAATAAGCAGATTTAGTCAAGTGGAAGGAGAACTACAATATTTCACTGGAGAAAATCATTCATTACAAAGTAGTTTTGATCAAATAAAAGCTAATGACTCTGTGAGAAATCAAGAAACAATAAAAACAATGTAAAAAATGAAAAAAAAGAGAAGAAAACATGAAAAATCTAACCTGGATCAAGAGAGATAATTTAAAAATTATTGAACTACCCAAAAAGCATGATTTAAAAAAGAACCCAGACATTATATTTTAAGAAAATTAGGGGAAACTCCCCTGATATCTTAGATTCAGAGGATAAAATAGAAATTAAAATAATTCACTGATCTAGCCAAATTCCAGAGCTGTCAGGACAAGAGGAAAACATTTCAAGCAGTCAGAAAGAAACAATTCAAATATTGTGAAATCATAGTCAGAATCACACAAGATGTAATAGGTACCCTATGAAAGAAGTGGAGGGCTTAGAATATGATATTAAACAAGGCAAAAAAAGCTAAGATTACAATGATGAATGACCTACCCTGCAAATTTGAGCACAATCCTTCAGGGGAAAATGAATATTTAATGAAATAGATAGCTTTCAAAAACTCCTCAAGACCAAATATGAATAGAAAATTTGACATTCAAACACAAGACTTAAGAAGAGCATAGAGATGGAACCAAAAAAGAGAAATAATAAGGGACTTAACAAAGTTAAATTATTTACATTCCTATAGGGAAAGTTAATGGACGTAACTCCTAAGAACTTTATTGTTATTATTTAAACAGAAGTGTTATACATAGACAAAGCACACAGGAATGAGTTGATTATGTTTGAATGATATAGAAAAATGAAAGGATGAGAAAACAGGATGCACTAGGAGAAAGAAAAAGGGAGAAAAATGGGGGAAATTATCTTACATGAATGAAACATACAAGGAAGAACTTTGATAGTGGAGTGTAATGTGGGAGGTGGGAGTTGCAGGCAATGCTTATATCTTAGTCTCATCAGAATTAGTCCAAGAGGGAAGAATACAAATACACACACTCTTTCAGTTGAGTGTAGAAATCTATCTTAACCAACAGGGAAGTAGGAAGGGGAATGGGACAATAGAAAGCAGAATGGTGACAAACAAGGGAGCACATTAAGAGAAGCAGTGGTCAGAAGCAAAATAAGGTATTGAGGAAGGCAGAATAAAAGGAGAGAAAGAAGGATAAAAAGAAGAAAACAAGACAGAGGAAAATATACAAGTTGTAATTATAGTCATGAATGGAAATGGGATGAACTCATCCATAAAACAGAAACAGATAGGAGAATGGATTAGAAACCAGTTTCCAACAATATGTTCACTACAAGAGATAGTTGAAACTGAAAGAAACACTAGAACAGAATTTTTTCTGCTTCTGCTGAAGTAAAAAGCCTGAGGTAGAGATTGTGATCATACACAAAGCAAAAGCAAAAATAGACCCAATTAAAAGAGATAATCAGAAAAACTTCATTTTGCTAAAAAGATACCATAGAGAATGAAGAAGATTAAATATTTTACAGAAAGTTTTTCTGTTAAAGGTCTCATTTCTCAAAAATCTAGGAAACTAAGTTAAATCTCTCAAAATAAGAACCATTCTACAATTGATTAATGGTCAGAAGATATGAACAGGCAGTTTTCAGTAAAATAAATCAAAGCTACCTATAGTTACATGAAAAAATCCTCTAAATAACTACTAATTAGAGAAATGCAAATTAAAGCACCTCTAAGGCACTACCTCTTACCTATCAGATTGGTTCACATAACAGAAAAGAAAAATGATAAATGCTTGGAAGATGTGGAAAAATAGAGACAAATTTTGGAGTAATGAATAACCTAATAAAACTATTCTGAAGAACAATTTGAAACTATGGCCAAAGGGCTCTGAAAGTGTGCATAGTCTTTGACTCAACAATATCAGTACTAGGTATGTATCCCAAAAAAGATTTTTAATAAAGGGAAATAGACCTCTGTGTACAAAAAATTATAGAAATTATTTTTGTGTTGGCAAATATTTGGAAATTGAGGGAATGTCCATCAAATGAGGATTGGCTGAAAAAGTTGTGGTACATGATTTTTAGGGAGGACGATTGTTCCATGGGAATTGGTGAAGCAAATGTTTTATGAAAACATGAGAAGTCCTATAAAAACTGATGCAGAAAGAGTGAGTGGAACCAGAATATCATTGTACATAGTGATGGTAATATTATAATGAGTATCAACTGTGAAAGACTTAACTATTCTGATCTAATACAATTATCCAAGTTAATTCTCAAGGACTCATGATGAAATATCCTATCCACCTCCAGAGAGAACTAATGAACTTTGAGTACAAACTGAAACATAGTTTATTTCACTTAATTTTTCTTCCCTTTTTGTAACATGGCTAATATGGAAATGTTTTTCATGATTTCACAAGTATAATTTTTTTTAATTTTATTTAGTTTATTCTGAACTTAAGAAACAAAACAAACCTTTTCATTAACAGTAGAATACAAAAAAAAGATGATGTATAACTGATATGATATTGCTTGTCTTCTCAATGGATGAGGAAAGGGATAGGAAGGGAGAGAAAATGGAACTCAAAGATCTTTTTAAAATAATATTAAAAATAAATAATAAATTTAAGATGAAAAGACAAGCTGAATTGTGTTCTGCAGTAAGGGTAACCATGATGATGATGGAAATGCATATAGTAGCATCAGAAAATAAGCTGCAGGGTATCAGGATGTTTAGCCTGGAGAGCCACAACTTGGTGAGCAATGAAGATAGTTGTCTTCCAATATTTAAATCATTGATGTTTGAAAGAGAAATTTTTGTTATGTTAGAGAAGCTTAAAGAACAAAGGATGGAAGTCACAGAAAGGAAAACCTCATCTCTAAATTAGAGAAACAATAACAAAAAACTTTCTAACAATTAGACCTCCCTCAAAGTCTAATGTAAGACCATGGGAAGTAGTGAGGTCCGCCCCTTTTAAAATCTTCTATTCAGTCTGAATGCTATTTGAAGCTGTAACAGATGGGGTATTCCCCTCAAGAATGACTTGTCCTAGATGACTAGGTAATTCCTGTACAAATCTGAAATCCTATAAAGGTGACTATGACCTTCTCTTTGACCTTCAATGTCCTTATCTCTAAAAATAAGGCTTTTATCTTCCTGCTTTCTGAGGTCCTTTTCAGCTCTAACATTCTGAGATCTTATGATCACAATGAGTCACTAGGGCTAAGCTAAGGCTACTATACTATCCTCCTTCATATTGGATTAGTGTACCTGGATATATGCACCTGGATATATCTAATTACATCATTGACTGAAATAATTCACATTCTGAAAAATAATGGAGTAAACTGAGATATGATATATATCACATAGTTATTTTTCATTTGATTCCTAGACATTATCTCTAGCTATTCATATGCAAAGACATCATTAACTAACTATGTCTCACTGATTTTCATCTTATCTTATTCCAAGGCATAATTGCCAAATGGTCTTCTATTGTTGAATGATTAAATTCAACAAGCAATTATTGAATGTCTACTGTGTTCAGATTGCAGGCCTAACTGGTGAAATCCTGACCTTTTGCAACTAAAGTAATCCTGGAAGGAATCTTCTAGTTCACCTTTATAGACTTCATTAACTAGTTCCATTGTAACTCTGTGTGTGTGTGTGTGTGTGTGTGTGTGTGTGTGTGTTTGTATTTCCCTAAGGTTCAAGTCTTAAGTTAACTATTTGTGTGGAAGGACTAATGAATCATGGGGAATTAGGTCCATAACACGTGAAACAAAGTGAAGAATTGAGGGCAAGAAAATCAAAACAATTAAAAAGCATTGCAGGAGCATGGCAGAAAAAGAACACTATTTTTAGGCACTGAGATCTCCAAACCAGAAAGATGTAATTAAGTATTGGCCATTCTAACTCAGCATCACCAAGGGATAGTCTGGGAATGTGATTTCATTAATACAGAAAACTCCAAGAAAAAAGAAACTCTGCTGATGCAGGTCAATGTCTTCTCTTCAATTTCTTTTGCCAACTCTCCTAATTATGGTTTAGGATATATTACATATATACCCATATATGCACATGTATACCTACATATAGAAAGAGCAGTGGTGTCAATATCAAACAGAAATGGCCATCACTAAAGCATATGTAAGATCTCTATGGATGACATATTGACTTAGAAACTCATAATTTATGTATTTCTTTATTATTATTATTAATACAGTAACACATTAAAATCAGATAGGAGCTACCTGTTCAGGTTGCCCTTGGGAGTGTTGTAGGCCATATGTGACCTGATGCTCACATATTAGACACCATTGGCCTGGATCACTGTGAGATAAATAATTTTCCTAAAGTTATACAACAAATATGTGTCACAGGTAGGACCTAAAGCTGGGTCTTCTCTGCTTTGCAGATGGTTCTCCATCCACTGTGCTATGTTACCTCTGACTCAGCAGCACATAATTCTTTTTTTCTTTTAAATAGTAAGAAGCTAGTCTGAAATTTTACTTATTTCTCAAGAATGTCTGTAGGTGGCACAGAACCTAATTTTTTTTTCTCCCAGGTAGTAGTAAGATACAATGGAATGGTACTGAAACTTGGAACCAGGAAGAATACCTGGCTTCAAATTCTGCTTCACTAGCTGTGTGACTCTGGACCAGTTTCCTGACCTCTCTGAGCGTCAGTTTCCATATATGTCAAATGGTGGTAATAATCACACTTACCTCATTTGGTCGCTGTAAAAGTCAGATAAAATATTAGAAAAAATGTCAACTATTATTATTATGTAGCATACCACATAATTAAAGAGAATCACATCTTTAACATGTACTTTTATAGTGGTTTCTAAATACATATAGAAAAATCTCAACCTCTTCATCATCGTACTCAGCAGTAAAATTGGATACAGACATCCTGATCCCACTGAGAGCATGGGAACCAATACTATTAGCATAATTTCAGAATGATGGCATCATTACCCATCAAAGTTAATAAGGCTAAGTGCCACCAGACTGGAGCTATTATTTTATGAAAATGAGAATGATATTTCTCATTATATTTTTTTCAAGTGATTACCTTCACCTTGACTATTCCTTAGATTTCTACCAACTGAAGAAGTGAGTATTATAATAGGTTATAAATAACCAAAGTACTGATCCTCACCTTAAGGCAGGAACTTAATTCTATTACCTATATTTCTTGTTAAATATTAAATTAAAAAAACTGACAGGTTAGAAAGTTAATATTTGCTTCCATTTTTATGTTATTTCATAGTTTACAAAGAATTTTCACACATATTGACTCATTTGTTCCTCAAAATAGTCCTATAAAATATTCAGGATAAATTTTATGAGCCCCGTTTTTATAGATGCTTTTTACAGAGGAACCTCACAGTACTAAATGATATGTCCAAGATTAGAGAGTAAGGGGCAGGACTGCTCCTCAAATATTACAAACCTCTCCTCCACACATGTTTTTTTCTGCTTTACCTGAACTTATAAAGAAACCAGGATATTGCCATTTTATGTAACACCTTGTGTAGAGATTCCTTCTACCAAAATAGAAAATAGTACATTTAGAAGGTCCCTAGGTAGGTCCAAGGGAATAGACAAAAACACAGACAGCTAAAATTCACATGATATATCTAGAATTTATCCTAAGTCAGATTTAAACCTAGGTCTTTCTAACTCTAAACCACCTGGACTCAACACTATCAACTCTGTCATGGATCCTGTTATATCCGCACTGATATTGTAACTTGAAATACCAGAAACCAGCATTCTTGTAAATTGCAGATTCTCCAGAACAATAGTGTGTGTGTATGTGTGTGTGTGTATGTAAATATATATATATATATATATATATATATA